>VMDR010017663.1:0-19866 GCA_007922815.1 Macrotus californicus
TTTTTCAAATCAATGGAGTGATCATCAGCCAGTAAATTGCCTAACTTAAAAATGTATTTCTTTAAATCATAGTTCTAAAGATTGCTTTATATTGTGTCAACTCTATCACTAGGGCTTGTACCAATTTTTTGTTTATTCTTTATTTTATTTTTTCCATCACCATTGAGTTCCCTTATAGCCTCCTCCCCCCAGCATACAGCAATTTTGGAGGCATGTCACTCATTTAACATAAATCCATTCACTTAATGTTTAACAAATATTAAAGATTTTCTACTTTGTGCCTAGCATTTTATCAGGCCCTGAGCATCATAGGTATTGAAGCTAGTATATTGCATATTCAATTTACAGAATAAACTCAATGAGACTATAAACCAAAACAACTTTATCTTTCTCCATTTACTTTATTTCAAATCTCCCTTTTTGCCCCTGTATATTTCAGGCAGATCTCTTCACTTTGCTAGTTATTTCAGAGGTAGTGAATTTTCTTAACTGGGTAGTTAAGTCTCATTTTTAGATATTAAAGTTCACTGTCAAATATAGCATCAAAATTTAATATTATCTAATTCAAAGGTTGTTTTTTTTTAACTCTCAACTCAGGCACAAACCTTAGCCCAATAACTTAAGGCAGAGCTAGATAGATATATTGTCTATGACTCATTTTCACTTTCTTTTCCTTCAATCTTCCCATACATATCTCCAGTATTGGGGGACCAGCAGAGAGGAAACAAAAATCTCTCATCACTGTAGTTTTCTTTTGGTTAACCCAGCTCCCAGCCAAATGCTGGCTCCTTTGTTGGTCAGAGTTGTGGGGTTTGGGGAGTGTTCCTCTCCCTCCACCCCCCACACCCTGATCCCCAGGACTACCTCACTGCAGGCATGGGTAATACTCTTCCTAGATGATTCCTTAGAACCTGACACAGCTCCTAATCCCCACCCTAGACCCCATCCTGCCACATCTTTGTGCTGGAGCCTGCTTGTCTGTCAGGCACTGTCACTCAATTATAATTCCTAGTGTCCATTGGCCAAATGGAAACTCATGCAACTGCCCAACACATAGACAAATGCAAGCTATTTCCACTGCCAACCTCTCTCCTCACCCTAACCACCATCAGGGATAGTTCCAGCCAACTTTCTGACTTCTGAATTCGTTATGTGGGAAGGGAACATCAATCTTTATTTATACAGCTATCTGCCCACAAACTTTAGGAAACTAAAGTCACCATCTCCCATGAAATTTCTCACTACAGTTCAGTCTGATATTTTTCAAGAGTGAGTCATATAGTCAATTTATTTGTTTTTGACCAGCATTCCTTGTTATAGAATGGAATGAAATGGGTATGGTGGGAGAGAGTAGGACAAATTGGAACAGAGCAGAAGAGAACAGAGCAGAATAGACCTGAATAACGGTATTATATTTAGTCACACACGCACAAACACACACAATATGTTTGTGTGCCCTAGAGTATGGTTTAATATCTATTTCTTACTACAGTGAACAGCTGGAAAAAAGTCTGAAAGCCCCTGCACTAGTCCCATGGAAACCCTAGCCCTTGTGATTCTGCTGTGTAATAAACTTTCAGCTGGGAGCTGTCTTGGGCACCCCTTGTGCTGGGTGGCACCATCTCCCCTCTCCCACTTGAAAGAATTCCTCTTCAAGAATGTTATGTAGTCTGTTTTTTAGCAAAAAACTCTAATTCTTTTTTTAATAACTGAAAATGGGTGATGGATATTGATAGCTGCAGGATCAGTTTTTCTTTTTAATAAGTATAATATGGCTATAGTAACTCTCTTTAGAGTGTGATAGTATTCGCACTGCTCTCAGGTTTGGGCTACCATCGAGATTCCAAAACAGGAATGGTTCCTTTCAAGTGCTGCTCCATTTGGTCATCATACATTGAGAAAGTCTGTGGAGATTAGTACAATTTAATTTTGAAATCTTTCTCATTTAAATTGTCTCCTTGAAAACAGTATCATAGTTTATGGTTCATTTTTGCTAAAAGCTTTCAAAATAAAAGCTTACTTGTTCCTTATTTTTATTAAGTACCTTTGCTTCTTCATTATGGTTGCCCATGTGCCACATGGGGAAGGAGACATCAGGCTGTTCCATACCCAACCACCATCTCCCTTCTCGGGGATCCAGATCCCACGTGGCCTTCAGCAGAGACCCTAGCATCAGCACGTAGCTCTCCTTTCTGAGACATAATTAGAAAACATCTCAAGGGTAGAAAACTCTTCTCTCTCTGTCAGATGAGGGCTGTCCCCATAAGAACAAACAAACAATTCCAGAAAACAGCAGCACCTACTCTCTTCAAACAATGAATATTTCCAGTAGGCCTCTTTCTGAACAACTCAAACTCTGGAAACCAGCGACTGCCTCCAGATCTTCTTAGTTCCTTCCTTGTCCAGTCTCTTCATTTTCCTTCTATTTCTTCATGTGCCAAGCACGTTCCATGATTCTACCTGCTTTAGTAGTTTGGACCTCAATCTCCAAATTCCTTTCAAATTCATTATTGTAAAGTTTCCATTTCTTTGTGACTACTTTTTCTCACCGGGCTACACTTTAAATGAGCTCACTGTTTTCAGCCTGGTCCAACTTTGGTCCCACCAAAAGGCAACTTCCACATTTCTATATAATAAGGATTTGGAAGTATAATTTTTGTTGGTGAAGCCAAAACATCTTTCTACACTTGTGTAACATTCCATTGGTTGCTGTTTGTGTGTTCATTTTAGGGTGGAGGGGTTTATTGAAGAAACACTAGCAAAGATTGTGAGGGAGGGGTGTGTCATGCATGACCCATGTTCTGCTGCAAAAGAGATGCTTAAGCTTTTATCCACATTCTTCTCAAGTTATATCTCTGGGTTTCACATGCCTATTTCTGAGACATTCTGAGCATCTAAGTGTGTAGTCTTATTCAATAGCAAAGCTAGCATGACCATGTGCTGCTTTAAAGGGTTTGTTGGTTTTCTAAGGGATAGAAATGGGACAGATACTCCACAACCACCTATTGTCATTTCTTTATCCTACACAGTAACTATTCTTTCCCCATAGAGCCCTGCAAGGAAGACAGCTTTCAGTGTAAAAGTGGACAGTGCGTTCCCCTGGTGAATCTCTGTGATAGTTTTCTGCACTGTACGGATGGCTCAGATGAAGCACACTGTGGTATGTTTTACCTTTAGGAAAATACCTTTACTGCTTTAAAATTTGGTGCAAATTTGCTACAAAGGTTAAGGGAAGCTTATAAATGTGTTTCTTAGGATATGTTTTGATGCTTTGGTGTATGAACATCTCCTAGTGATTTCAGCATCTCTATCCCCATCCTAGTTAACAGAAAAATTAAAAGGCAGGCCCCAATTATTTGTCTTTTGTTTAATTTTACTACATTTAACAACTTGAAATCTAGGACAGCCCATATTTAGGTAGAAAGTATAAAATGCCATAGAAAAATGAGAGCCCACACCAGGCACTTGAACACTACTCTTATTATCATACTGACAGTTTTGCCTACATGTAGAGGTGTCTTTATTTTTGTTCATAACTGATTTCCTTATTCTTGGTTCTTTGCACTCTTGTTTCTTCATTATCTGCTACTCTTACTGTCTTGAGTCTTCAGGTAAGTCCACCCCCACTCCAGATCTCTATGATATCATGAGTATTGGCCCTGGACAGTGTGGCTCAGTCAGTAAACCAAAAGGTTTTGAGTTTGATTCCTAGTCAGGGCACATACCCAGGTTACAGGTTTGATCCCCATTCAGGGTGCATAGGAGAAGACAACCATCAGTTTCTTGCTCACATTGATATCTCTCTCCCTCTTTCTCTTTCTCCCTCTCTCTCTCTTTCTCTCTCTCTCTGAAAGCAATGAAAAAAATTGTCCTCAGTGAGGATAAAAAATTATCATGAGTAATGGCTACTTTTATTATGCTTTACTTTTGTTTCTAAGCTAACATCTAATCCCACTAACTCTGTGCCATGCACTGTAACTAAGTCCTGTAAAACAATCTTAACATAATCAGAAATAGCTGAATTTCAGCCATGAGAAAACTGAGGCTTGGAAAAGTGAAGTGGCTACCAAAGATCTCACACTAAGTGAGGGCTAGAGCTGTGTTTTCAACAAAAGTTTCTTTAATCCTGAAGTCAAAGCTCGTACTCTTCTCATGATAGAAAAAAAATAGTAAACAACAGCATTCCCTTACAGAATTGCAATATGGTGTTTGTGGGTAAAACTATGATTAGCGATGTTTTTCCCATTGGATAAACTAGTTTAGCTGGTCCCAGGCCCTACCTAGCCACTAATGGCCTTAACTGTCTGTCCAAAATGGCTGTAAGATGGGAGGAAAAGTGATGGATACCAAGCTGCAAAGAACATGTGCGAAGAAAATGGTTTCTGGAGAAAGAAATAGGAAAAAATTGCCTAAAGTTATACCTGTGTATATGTTTTCTTTCTTTTAGAGACCAAGTTTATAAGATATGCTCTTCCCAAATAGTCTTATTTTCTGCTTATTTTCTGTATTTATAAACAATTAACTTCCATATCTCTACCTTTTCAAATTTTATAGTTATATAAAAAGAAAAATTAATTTCACAAAATTTGTGTTTTCAATATGGGCCTTCTAACATACTCTTAAGAAAAGTTACAATCAATCTCTAAACTCAATGTCAAGAACATTGCACATTGTAGTTCAGAGTCCACATCATTTACTTTTACTATCTTAAGTCAAAATGACCTTGTTGTGCCTAATCTCTTTAGTGCGTCTTTTCAATGAGACACTGAAAAACAGTGGCTTGGTGCAGTTCAGAATCCAGAGCGTGTGGCACGGAGCTTGTGCTGAGAACTGGACAACCCAGATTTCCAGTGATGTTTGTCAGCTGCTGGGACTAGGGTAAGTAATTCTTTCAGTTCTCTTTTAAGATCTTCTACCTGGTATCAAACTAGGTTTATTAAGATAGTTGAAATTTATGGAAGTCATGAATTTAGAAAATACACATGAGCAAAAGGAAGAAAAAAATCTTGTTTATGTATTCTTAAATATAATCATTATTAATAGCTTTTTAATAAATATGATATAAATATAGTATATAGAAAGATTATAAAATCATAAAATAGCTCGTTATGCTCTGTTTTATAGAGGACTTATATATAAGCATTTCTCATATTATTAAATATATTCTACAGATTATTTTCTTAAATTAAATATTTCATTTTATGCTATATCATAATATACATAACTAATCGCAAGCATACAGAGAACATGCTTTTTCTATATATTTGTAAGATGTTTACAATAAGATTTCTTTTTTGGAAAATTTGTAGCAGCAAAATTATTGTGAGAAAAGATATGCAAAGTTAAGACTTTCCCAAGAAGGATGATGGAAGTGGTAATTTCATATTAATGACTCACCAAAAAATGTATTATACTTCCCAATCTAATATCATGATATGCTACATCAAATAGAGAAATTCACCATGATCATTTTTACCTTTCCATCAGTCTCCAGTGGACAATGGAAGGTAATGAGTAGTAGCAATTTGTTTCTTTTGAGTTGCCCAGTCAACTCAAATGCACAATTCTAAATTTAACCATAGTGGGTCACATGTGGCTCTTTTATCACTTATAGAACTCTATTATTTATAATTTGGCTTGTCATAGTAAACTATGAAGTCTATAAATGTATAAACCATGTCTATTCTGTCCATCATTGTATTGCTGAATCTAGACTTACCCTTATCTCAAAATAAGGGATTCTTCTTTCTAACTGATTAATAATTCATATATAGTCTTCATGCTACACAAAGATTTTCAAAATGTATTTATTGATTCATTCATTTTATATTCTATTATAAAGTAGCCATCTTCATTGTATGACAAGACAAAATATATTTTTTAAAATTTACATCTATTGGTTGCAATTTAATCAAGGTCAAGAATCCAAGTCAAATTTGTATTAAATTTACATTCAAAACCCATAAGCAACAAAACAGCAGGAAGACAAACAAGGTGTGTGAATTTACATCTTTTAAGATGAATTTAAGTTTGAGACCATTTGTTGGCATGTCTAGAACTGACTGTAATGAAACCAGAAAGGCCAGCTTTTGTGCTGCCTCTCACTACCAGAACCAATCAGCAAAGACAGGGATTGAATTTTTATGGCGCTTTATTCAGATGACCAGTGATCTGAGAAGACAGGTGAGTTATGTACCCTAACAGACTGTCTTACATCTTCTTTCAAGCCAGCCTTTTTATAAGGAGGAAAAAGTGTAGGTAAAGGACTTGGAATTCAGGAAAGAGGTTAATCAGATAAAAGCTGCAGTCTGGCAATTTCCCTAACATCTTTTCATCCATTAACTAGTGATTTCCTATCTGGGTCCTGTGTCCTGTGTCCTGACTGGTTTTCTTTATCTGTGTCCTGGGTGGTAAGGTGTTTCTCCCTGGGGCACAATGGCTCACATACCATCTTCATTGCTTATGGCCTCTTCTGGAGCACAAGGGTTGACTTGCTTATGGTCTCCTGGAGTCAGGGTAGGCCAACCTTCAATTTCTGAAACAATAGCTTTATACATGCCTTAACCCCTAAGCTTATTAACTATTACCTAAAACTGAAGTTTTCCAACTCTTGAGTTCCCATATCAATATGATCTACACAAGTATAGAGGATTCTGGAAAATATATAAATCAGTGGAAAAAATAATGATTTTTCAAGAAAAATTTAGTTTTAAATTTTGCTGTTTAACCCAAAACATATTTTTCACTAGAAATACCATTGGTGTAATTGTTAGGACTTAATGTAGCCCATAACAGGTGTTTAATTTCTAGCAGACTGGGAGAGTTATATTGTATATTATTGTCAAATGCCTAACAGCTACATATAGATATTTTACAATAGGACAATGTGCTGAGGTTCCAGTCACAGTGTCAAAAATGCTCCATAACTTCTTCCAAGTGGATCGAAAGTTTTCAGCTCCCTTTACCTCCTGAAATGCTATTCATTTGGAATGGGAACTCCCCAGCTCCAAGCCTCATTCAAGTGTTATCATATTCAATAGAGAGTCAATTTCTACTTCCAGTCAAGATGGAGGCACAGGTAGACATGCTTTGCCTCCTCACACAACCACAAAAAAGAATTATACCTAAATCTCAAAACATAACACCCAGAGCTGTCAGAAAATCGAACTGTATGGAAGTCTGACAACCAAGGATTTGAAGAAGCCACATTCATCCAGACGGGGAAGAGGGGCAGAGAGGCAAGAAGACACAGTGTGGAGCAGAGAGGTGGTGGTGGTGGTGGCAGAACGGGCATGGGCAGCCCCACATTCACGTGTGGTGGATAAAAATTGGGAGGGACATCTTGGAAGCAAGAGATACCAGCTCCAGGCCAGACCACACAGCCCAGGGTTCCAGCACCAGGAAGATAAATACCAGTATCTTCTGACTAAAAAAAAAAAAAAACAGTGGGGGTTAAAGCAGTAGAAGAAATTCAGATTTTCAAAAAACTTTGCCTAAAAGGCCTTCATGGTCTTAAAATGTACACAAACCCACCCACTCTGGGATTCAGCACCAGGGCAATAGCTGGAAGGGCACCAGATGCATACAGGGAGGGGGTGAAGTGACTGGAAATGGGACGAGTGTAAGGCAAACCCCCAGAAGCCAAGCAGTGGCACAGTCTCCTCTCCAAGCCTTCCCTCCACACAGAGCTACAAAGTGGTGAAGCGAGTTGCCCCGCCCTGGTGAGTACCTAAGCTTCCACCCCACACAACTTGCAGGTGACTTTTACAGGGAGCCTAAAGCAGCTCTATCTAATACACAGAAACAAACACAGGGAAGCTACCAAATTGAGGAGACAAAGAAAGATGGCCCAAATGAAAGAACAGAGCAAAACCCCAGGCAAAGAACTAAACAAAACACAGCTAGCCAACCAAAAAGGTATAGATTTCAACACACTGGTGATCAGGATGCTCAAAGAACTCATTGAGTATGACAACAACATAAAGAAAGAAATGAAGGTCACACTAAGTGAAATAAAGAAAAATCTACAGGGAACCAACAGTGAAGAGAAGAAAGCTGGGATTTAAATCAATGATTTGGAACAAAAGGAAGAAATAAACATTCAACCAGAATAGAAAGAAGAAACAAGAATTTAAAAAAGAAAGAATAGTATAAGAAGATTCTGCGACATCTCCAAATGTGCCAACATCCGAATCATAGGGATGCCAGAAAGAGAAGAGGAAGAGCAAAAACTTGAAAACTTATTTTAAAAAATAATGAAAGAAAACTTCCTTAATTTGGTGTGAAAGTAGACATACAAATTCAGGAAGCACAGAGGATCTCAAAAAGTTGGACCCAAAGAGGACCACACCAAGATGCATCATAATTAAAATGCCAAAGGTTAAAGATAAACAGAATCTCAAAAGCAGCAAGAGAAAAGCAGAGAGTTACCTACACAGGACTACACATAAGACTATCAGCTGATTTCTCAAATGAAACTTTGCAGGCAAGAAGGAACTAGCAAAAAAGTATTCAAAGTGTTGAAAAGCAGGGACCTACGGCCTAGATTACTCTATCCAGCAAAGCTATCATTTAGAATGGAAAGACAGATAAAGTGCTTCCCAGACAAGGTAAAGCTAAAGGAGTTCATCATCACCAAGCCATTATTATATGAAATGTTAAAGGGACTTATTTAAGAAAAAAAAGATCAAAACTATGAACATTAAAAAGGCAACAAAATCACAACTATCAACAAATGAATCTAAAAACAAACTAAACAAACAACAAGAATATGAACAGAATCATAGACATAGAGATCATTTGAAGGGTTATCATCTGGGAGGGGGAAAGGGAAGAATGGGGGGAAAGGTACAGGGATTAAAAAGCAGAAATTGTAGGTGCAAAATAGAACAGTAATATTAAGAAGAGTATAGGAAATGGAGAGGCCAAAGAACTTATATTCATGACCCATGAACATGAACTAAGGGGGCATTGCTGCAGGGAAGGGGGGTACCAGGAAGAGGGGGTAAAGGAAGAAAAAGTGGAACTGTAATAGCATAATCAATAAAATATACTTTTAAAAAAAGCCATAGTGGCGCCTTTCTAAGATATAGCTCTGGAGTTAATGGTCAAGGATTAAAGGTCTAACTCAGGGCCAGATTCAGCCTTTTCCCTTTCCTTCTCCCTCTCTACTCAATGTTCCTAAACTCTCTAAAACTCAGTTTCCACATCAGTAAAATGGCATTCCTAGCCCGATCTTGCTGTGTTACCGTGAGAACCAGAAACATGATGGGTGAAGGAAGCTCCTGACCCCAGGGCAGGTGGTTCTGCAATGAGAACATAACCTGCCTAATTCTGGGCGGCCCTGTGGCCCATCTCCAGGTGCTGCTGCTTCCAGAGAAAACTAGTCAATTGCAGATCAGTCCTTAACAAGTATCTCAAAGGGCATTCGCATTCCTAAGACAAAGTAACACTTCCTAGCGTCTGCTTTTTTCCATGTCTACTCCCTCCCACAGCTCAGCCACACTACTTCAGTCTCCCCTCAACTCTCACCTAACCCAGTGCCTGCAAGTGCCTGGCTGCCCTTGCTCTCCTTTCTGCCTTTTGTCCTCTTCTATCCTTTTTACCCAAGAGGGACACTCTGCCTATTCAGAAGTAAATTAATCTGGGATCTCTAGGCTTTCTTCAATTTTCCTTGCCAGAGCAACCAGGACCCAAAGAGGACAAAACACAGAAACTTCTTTGGGGCCAGAGGAAAGGGAAAGCCTGGGACTCCTTGTACAACCACTATTTTTTGGTCCTGCAGTAGGTAGTTGTTATTATCAGGTACGTCAGCACATGATTATTGCCATCAACAGTGTGCTCATCAAGTAGCTTATAAATTGTGGAAATAACCTGAAACAGGCATCCTGAGAATCTGAGCTGCATCTAACAGGCATGCCATTTGGACTAAATTTTGTGTCCCCTCAAAATGTGTATGTTGAAGCTCCAACCCCAATGTGATGGCAGTAGAAGGTGGGACCTTAAGGAAGTAATCAGGTTTAGTGAGGCCAGGAGGCAGGGGCCCCATGATGGGACCAGTGTCCCTGTAAGAAGGGAAAGAGAAACCAAAACACCCCTCCTTCTCCCTCCACCTGGTGAGGACACAGCGAGAAGGCAGCCAGCTGCCAGCCAGGAATCAGGACCTCACTAGGGAACCAAATCAGCCAGTGCCTTCACCTGGGGCTTCCCAGAACTGTGAGAAATAAATTCCTGTTGTTTAAGCCAAAACAAAAAATGAAAAGAAAAGAGAAAGAAAGTCGGAAACTTCCTGCTCTTTGTATATATTACCCTTCTTGTTATACATTATACATTGTATTCTAGCAAAAACCTTTCTTTTTTCACATTTCTAAAAATACTTTAATGAAAAAGTACACATTCTGTACACATTCCAGTATCCTACAAATGAGACATTTGAATCTGTTACAGACCAACTTGTAAGTCTTAAAAATCAGAAAATATTGAAATTTAAAATTGAGAATATTCACATAAACTAACAATCTGTATATTACCCCTGTACGTTAGCATGCTTATTCCCTATTTTGTGACATCAGATTGTGACTTCTATACTTGAACTCTTAAAATCAGTTATCTCAGTTGTTTAGCTCCTTAACAAATGGTTTCTATTACCAAAGATTCTTCTTTAGGACATGAGTGGAAATGGAGGGGTATTTTTTGTTTTGTTTTTTTAAAATAGTGTAGAAAACAGTAACCTGTGAGTTGCTTTGACAAAACCAGTGACATTTTTCTTGACCATTTCCCTTATGGACTTCCTTGTTTTGTTTACTGGTGCTGTGACTTAACAAAATCTTTCAACACAGGGGTTGAGAGGGTTGGGGCAAGGGTGCAGCTTTGAGAAATACAGTCTTAGAGATGGGTGAGGTTCGGGGGAATAACATTTCTTTGATAGTGAGTCAACCGAAGACTAAAATGGACAGTTGTTTCTTTTTATTCTCACTTCAAGTACAGCCCGAGGTAAGTGACATTGATTCCAGGTTCCTACTTTAGTGTTGATTGTAGTTCAATGGTGAGTTCATGGAGGTGAGGCCCTAGGAAGTCATTTATTTCCACTGCTAGAGTCACCAGCAATGCTGAGGAGCTGTTTTATAGACCCAGAAACTTAGTAAAGAGCAGGCTAAAGAGATCGGTGACTTGGCCTTGCTTCCACAGTTGATGAATCCAAATGCTCTGGGTGATATGTACATATACTGGGCTTTCACTGCACAGGGGCCTGTGATCCTAGTCACCCCTTTCTGAGCATCATTATATGATTATAAACATAAGCATTCTTTTCTAGTGCAGTTTGTGAATCTTAATTGTTTCCTGGGATTAAAATGAATCATTTACAAAGATCAAAAAGGTCTGTTTTGGGGTGATTTTTTTTGTTTTTTAGTAAATTTGAATGAAATACGTTGGGTGATAGCATGATACTAATTCCTACAATTGCATGAGAGAATGTAATGGAAAGGAAACATATATTTTACTACTTTTTAACAGTTGCTAGTATAAATATATTATTTTTATTACTTTCAGATCAGAAATCTAAGCATTAGCAATGATACTGTGTCTTTTCTATGGATGAGTAAGACATTATTGCTGCTTCAAATACAGTGGAGGTAGACGTATATAAATAGATAATTATAATACAATGTGGTGAATCTAATGTGCTATAGGAGAACCTACTCAATTTCTGCATGTCAGGAAAGGCTTTCTAGAAAATGGCCTGAGCTGAGTGGATGGCAGCCAATTCCAACAACTGTGTGCTATCTATTTACATGTTTTCCCAGAGCCAGATTTTACTCTCTAGTTCCCTGACCTCATCTCCTATGAATTGCCATCTCTCCATCTGGAGACAGAGACAAAGAACTAGACTTTTTAGTGGATGTGAAGCAATCAGTACATCCCACAGCCTTAGATGCAATATTTTTGATGAAGGTCAGGCACTTGCTTTCTTCAGAAATGAGTCAGGTAATCTCTGCAAAGACTTTAATCTTTGGGCCTGCACTTATTAAATAGTCTCCATAGGGCCTTAGTAATTGAGAGAAAGTTATAGCCTTAATGAGAATTTGTCTGGACTGGCACATGGTAATGGAAAGGAAACTCGGCGAGGTTAAAATGATGTGTTTGGTATACTGGAAAGTAATTTAGGAGTCAGTTTATTAAAAAGGCACTGTGGTCTTTCAAGATTATTTATGCAGATAGGCTACAAAATGCAATTCCCTAAAGATTCTAGTAAATCGTATGAGGCAGATTTCATCAGCCTTCCCTTTTTTTAAATGAATGTTTTCATGCCCTGCCATTTAGAGCACGCATAAGTAAAAAGTACCTTGAACAACATTTTCATGTCTTTGATGAGCATGAAAGAAAACATTTTGTACTGATGCAAGAATAAATGTTAAAGGAACTTAGTGATTTTTAAAGCGATAGGTCTTAGTGAAGCACACTGCCCTGTTGCTTCACCAATGAAAGAACTACACGGCTGATTTGCCTTGCTAGGCCATTAAAAACTAGAAGTCATCAGCTTTGTACAGTTTTACATAATTTAGGAAATACTAATGTATTAAAATTGATTAGCTACACATATCTTTACTATGCATCATATGAGTTGGTGTTCATTTTTAAATCCCATAATAGTCTTGTGCTAGACAACTTCAGTTCAAACATAAGAAACATCAGGGGAGCCTCTTTCTCAAACTCGATGTAAAAAATGGAATTACTTCCTGTTCTTCCATTTCAGAAGTGTTTTGAAAATGTTGGGGGGTTAGGAGTAAAAAAACAAAATTAATAAGCCTTGCAAATAACGAGAGTATAATGATTTAACTTCCTACATAAATTTGTACCCACAATTTAGCACTAGGTCCTGGAAACTGAAAATAGAACGTGGTTTCCTGTTAGTTTAACAAGTTGGTAGACAAATCAGTGTTTCTGTTCTTGTCATTGTTCCCAATTTTTCTACTATGTGGAAAAAACCTTAACACGAAACAAAAACAAAGATAAAATATAAGAATTAGTAGAAAAATAAACCACTATCTTCAAGTTTAAGTGATTTTTAATTTGCTAACTTTACACAGAAATAATTGAATAATATTTTCTGTTGTTTTTAATTTGTAAGTTCAACACGAAAGGATTTTTTTTTATTCTTAGCTATGTTCCTAGTGTGAGATGGGGGGTGGGGGAGGCTGAGGGCAAGATGGCGGGGGGGGGGGGATTTTCTTTTACTTAGTTTAATTAACCAAGCTAAAAGCTCATCATTCACCTGAAGTACAAATTATAACTGATGTTTTTTCCTACTTTAAAATTAACAGTGCATTAATTAAAAATAAATAAGAAGAAAAAACTTAAGAGCAAAGCACAGTAATTTTATAACTTTCTAAGATTAATATTTTTATAGTTTTATTTTCTAACAGGATTGGGAAAAGCGCAGTGGTCAGATAATTATATCTGGTATAGGCAAGGGGGTAAAAGCTAATATGCCACTGACTTGTAATCCAAGGTCTGGATCAGAAGGTCCCAAACCTGGTTATACATTACAACCCCCTAGTCTGGTCCCAGACGTTTGGATTCACGGTGGCTTAGGTCAGTGGTTCTCAACATGTGATTTTAGGACCAAACAGCACCTGTAACACATGAGATACATGTAAAGAAATCCAAATTCTGGAACTCCACCTCACACCTACTCATCAGAAAGTCTAGAGTAGGTCCGGCAACCTGTGAATGGATAAACCCTTCAAGTGATTCTGATGCAACCACAATTTTGGGAACCATAATCTGGGGTAGGCATTCTTGTTCTTAACCTCCTTTTGTATGTCATGACCACTTTTAGCAGTCTGGTGAAACTTATCAGCCCCTTCTTAGGCTTGTATTGTTAAGTGTATAAAATAAAATATACACGTAATTACAAAGAAAATTAATTTCATTGAAAAATAATTATTGAAATATTATAAATATGGTATGGTGATATACAGTTCTTTATTAAGGGATTAAATAAGATATACTGGTGGTTCTAATGATTACTGTAAGATCAGAGGTAAGCGTACACAATATTTTTTGATATATGCCACGAGTGCAATGTGAAATGTAGATACCTGTCATTTGTTTTCCTGACATTATTATAGGGGCTGCCAATAGTACTGTTATTAGTCACCCACATTTGTATTGGAAGACAAGACTAAATTTCCATTAGAGGGTAGTAAAAATAAAGATGTAATTATTTCTCATCCAACTAGAAAGACCTACATATTAGCACAGACAACCAGGAGCTCCACAGACCCCAGCCATGGCCCTTGGCTGGTGTGAGGCACAGAGGTCTCTGGTCTTCACAGAGCCCCAGCTGATTCTGATAGAGCAGAGATCTCCATGAAGCTTTGGGTAGTTGTTTTTCTAGGAAGCATAGAAGTTGTCCACACTATCTCTAAAATGTGGCAGTTGCTTTTACTTGTAAATAAAAACAAAACATCAAACACCTTTTTTTCCTACTGCAGTCAGGCTGAGAACCATCTTTGACTTAATCCAGGGGATTCTTTAATTTCCCATTGTGACATCAGTCTATTTTAATTTTCTGGAAAACCTTTTTTCCCCAATAGACCAAAATAAAAGTAGGGAATTTTAAAAGACCACTATAAGAAGAACATCATTTAGAAGTTAAAAAAATCTACAGCTAGGTTTTCACCAAACAGAGGCTGGTACAGTGGTTTGCTTAGAAAAATTTATTCCTGATATCTCCCATTAAATATTTGAAAATATATTATTAAGAATTAAGGGACTCTTATATGAAATGTCACTTACTTGTATCAATATGATTCAGAGAGAATCCTCATTGTCCTTAACCCGACTTGCACGCTAATGCATATTTTGTAACCTCAGAAGGATTTATGTGGCAAGGAATTATTGAAAATATAATTATTCACATAATGAGTAAGAAAAATCTCTTTCGTATTTTGGTATGATTGCAAGTTATCTACCAATAAATTTTCTGCAACATGTAGCCAGTCTTTAAAAGTCTGTGACAGATATTTTTATGACTCCAACCCTTTTTATTTACTCAAAGTCTGTTTCATAAAAACAACGAGAGATTTTTGTCCCCCAGGCGGTACCCTTGACCATTCCCTTAGACCCTGTCACGTGGAGAGGAGGAAGCCTCTGTGTTCCACAATCGAAACATGTAAGGACAGCAGCAAACTTTCACTCCATAAAATGAATAACAAAAGTGTTCTTTTTCATTCCATTTCCCTTCTAAAAAAGTATTTTCAACAGTTCAACCTGTATATATTCTGTGAGACAATGGGCAATTTTGAGTAAAATTCATAAAATCTAATAAAATAATATATCTTTCTCCTTTCCTTCAATTTTTCCTTCTTTCTCTTTCCCTTATTTTTTCTTTATTTTTTGTTCCCTCCCTCATTTCCTTATTCTCTTTCATCTTTTCTATCTTATTTCATTCCATTCTCTCTTCTTTTTAAAAATAACCTTGTCTTTTCAAAAGAAAGGGGAATGATTTATAACTAAGGGTATAGGCAATAAGATTAACAGAGTATTAGATAAAAATAAGGTCTAAAGAAAAAAGAGGCAGATCTATAAAACACTCAGGGTCAGAATAATTACTAATATATTTGTCCAAGATTTCTGGAAACACAGGCCAAAAAGGAAAACATTAAATATCATTTAACTTTAATTCTGTGATAAGATAGTGCTACCAGTTCTATAGGGAAGATAGATTTCTCCTGACACTAAATTCTAAAGGAAGTGTTGCACATATATATCCTTATAAAGTAATAATACCACATTGAAAAAAATACATGTACTGAGAAAACTTCATAGTAAATGTGAGGTGTAAGTCATATGCATCCTATTCAACAACAAACCCCAATGGCAACTGAGAAAATAATGTTGCAAATTGTTGGAAAGCACAAGAGAATTCCCCGTCTCTATCTTTCTTTAGTTATTCTGGCTGGATTAGCTATAAAATAATTAAAGAGACACAAGACTGTATTAAAAGGAGAAAAGAAATTTAATAGATATGTACAGGAGAATCACAGTATGATTTTCAGATTATAAAATGAGGGTCAAAGAGGTGGCAAAACTAGGCACTTTATCTTTTAGACAAACAATAAATGTGTAAGAAATTGACAAGACCAAGAAAGTTAGTGCTCATTGTTAGAAATGCATGAGAAATAGAGTCTGGAGGAACCACATGATCTGATCCAAGGGCCTTTATTTGATGCTGTGCTTACAGGTGGGCTGAATCTGGACTGACTGCAGCCCCAGGGGGGCAGGAGGCAAGAGTGGGGCTTTTAAAAGAAAAAGTGTGGGACTTGTGGGGAATAGGGGAGGGGCTAGTCTCTTGTTCTTCTGCACAGCTGCTTCAGGATTTCAGGATATGAGTCAGGGCAATGCATCAGGTAAAGGGCCGGGCTATTCCCAGGTATAGGAACTGATGTTCCTGTAGTTCCTGTGGTCAGTCTGACCACAGGCCATTATGGCTGTCATTGGATGTCTATTGTGTGCAGTAAGAGAGAGTTTCAATTAAGCCTCAGGCTACCAAGTGAGTCAGAATAACTGAGTCATGGGCAGTCCAGCAGGTTGGAAAAGTGGCCTGACTAGGTCATGAGCCATCTGGCAGGATGGGAAACTGGCCTGACCCTTTCACTCATCAGAAATGAATCTAAGTAGTCTTTGGTATTTGTCAATGAGGAATCTAAACAAAGCTTGGCCTCGAGTGATAAATTAGTGAAGGCAATTAGCAAAGGTGTTACAGGTTTGTTTATACAGGCTTTTTGACTCTGGATTGTATAACTCATGATAAGGTTGTCTCTCAGTCCTTCAGAAGGCCATCTATGGTTATCGGTGAAAGTACAGTTCTCACTGTGTCTAAAGAAAAGAATTTCCTGAAACCCACATAGGAGTATGGGGCTCTGTGGTATGGTTTATTGATGATGTACAATTAAGGGGGTTCACCTCTTGCCTTCCCAATGTCCCATCTCCTTCTGTCTCGCTATGGAAAAAGTCCAATCTTGGCTTCAGTGGGGTCAGGATAAAGGCCACTGCCCAGAGTTTCTGCTCCATATTAAAGTCCAAACCAGCATCCCTCTAGCTTAGTGTGTGCTTCCAGCTGTTGTCCACGTGGCCGTAGAGAAAACAGGTGCGTGCACCTTGTGAGAGTGGGTCACAAATAAGAGAGAGACAGAACCCCTTTGTTCCCTTGTGGTTATAACGAGGAACTTGGGCTTGAAATAGACCAGATGCTTTCTGAAAATGACCAATCAACTTCCCAAACTTTCATGGATTTTAATAGGTCTACCCCCTTGTTAGACCGATAGGCCTCTATGGTCCAGCACCTCCCCCTGCGCCCCCAACAATCCTTGACCAGATGGGGAAGGATGAGTGTGAATTCCCTTGGAAGAGCAATATTATCATCCCCTCGAATGTCAAAAGCTGTAGCTTCCTGGTGAAGCAAACAGGCTCCTGCTTCCCAGTTTACTCAGCTCCATGTTTAGTCCCCTTTTCCCCACCTCAATACACAAGTAAACGCCAATGGCAACACCATCATGAAGACTTATTTCCAGCTTTTAGGGGGACAGAGGAGAGTCAGCGAGCTCTTCTTGTTCTTGCTGCTTCTCAGGTAATGCTTAGTTCAAAATATTCATTATGTTCTTGTGGAATCTTTTGGGGAAACCTGCCCTGGGCCCCAAGAAAATGAATCAAGGATATACAACAAGGGATTAAGACCAAGTTGTCCAAGATGTTGTCCTCGGATCCTGTCTCTGACAACCTCCCCTAAGTATCACTTCTTGCAGCGACATTTTTGGTAGGAGATGCCAAGAGCTTGTTTTCTTCCTAATACCATTACATCTGTAAGATAACAGAGCGCAGCGACAGACTGACCCATCAATTTCACTCATTCTTAACACAGTAACTTGCACAAAGGAGGAGATTGATTAAAGGAATATAAGTTTTTCTGTCGACATTTCTTTCTTTCTGTGTACCACAGAACTTTAAGAGTTGAGATCAGAAAATCTAAAATTAATTAAGCTTGCCTGTTTGCTAAAAGCAATCATAGTGCTGAGTGACTGCTAGATGTGTTGCTATAAACGTGGCAAATGAATAAGCAATTGTAGCTGAAATGTGTCCAGTTCAGCCTGGTGTTTAAAGAACAGCACACATGTCCTGACTCTCCTAGTGAGAGGCTTTGCCATCCTTTACCTTGAATCTTTTTAGTTCACTGATCCCCAGCTTATTAAAATGCTCTCCCTTACCTTCTGCTCTGCCAAATAAATCCTCTTCTTTCCCTCCAATCTGAAAAGGATCATCCATTCTTCTTCTTCAAAAAAAAAAATTCTTTTCAGACTAATCCCACCTGGCTCAATTCATTACTCAAACCTTTAGGGAGTGTGAAATGAGCTGCAGAGCCTGGCTGCAGCATTTACAGCCCTGGTTATTCTTTTTAGCTTTAGTATGCCAAAAGCTTCAAACATCCCTACCTAAGCTCCTGCTTTAGGGAGAAATTCTTATCCCAGCTAACAGTCTGAGGAGCGAGACAAAAGAGAGCAACCTAAATAGGGCCTGAGAAGAAAGGCAGAAGATTTAATACTGTGCAAGACGCCTTGGGATATTCTTCTTTCTGTCCCTGGAATTCATCTCTGAGTATATTTTTACACTCAGTATACAACCTCAAAAATAATAATAGTGAGTTGCATCTCTGTGCTTTTTTTTTTCTCGCATAGAATAAGGTTACTCTGAAGCCAGGGGAGCCCTTTGAGGGTGCATAACCCAGGAAAATGGTAATAAAGATTTAGAAATAGGTAGTCAGGAGGCATTAGCATGTCAAAAAGCAGTGCTCTCGGGGCTTTTCTATGTGATACCAAAGTTCTGATTTCCAACAGCTGTGCAAACATGTGATAGAGTTATCTAAACCTGCAGGGCTGGAACCTGTTTTCAGGATTTAAAATATGTCAAGTCTAGTTGTAATCTCGACCGAGCACCTCCTTAAAAATTAACAACTAATTTCCTTGCAAGAAAAAGAAACTGAGGCAGGCGCCCAGTCGCATGTTTTATATTCGCAGAACTTAATGTAAGATATTCTCTCTTAAAATTTTAATTTTTCAGCTCAGAGATTTTATTTTTCAAAAATAGTGACAACATAAAATTGTTAACCTTTTATCTTGCCAAGAACATTTAAAATATATTTCTATTATCTCCATCATTTCTTAAAATAAGAAATAGTTTGTTGCAAACTTTTCTGCCATGTATAGTCTGTTTACTATGAATACAAACAGGGATCAATTATGTCCAGCACCAAAAAAGGACGAGTTCAAATTGGCAGGATTCAAATGCAGGTAGTCCAACTCAAATTAAATTCCAGATTCTAGTATCCAGCTCTGACACCAGGAAAGGGTTGTATGAACTGATAGCCTATATACACCACTCCTGGGTTTCTGACATCAATATTTCCTACAAAAATTTAACCATTTATGTAATTAAAAGTTTTCTCCCAAAAGGAGGTTTATCTAATTTTTCTAAATAACCTAAAACAACACATCTGTACAATGAACTGAAATCTATTTTCTCTTGCAAAATTTGAGGCTAAAAATATAGAGAAGAGGATCTCAGAATATAAGATAATGTGTGCTTTTTTATATGCATACTGATAATGAACACATCACTATGGAACAGTATTTGAACATACCAAGGTAGAATAATTAGCATTTACTAAATTCTTTATTCATTAAATACATTCTTTATTCACTGTGTTTTTTATTCTTAAAGCTTTGTGTCTAAGTCTTCCTTTATCTAGATGAATCTTATGTTACAAGTATACCTGCCAATCCCATTATAGGGAAATGCCAGAGGTAG
>VMDR010017664.1:0-19880 GCA_007922815.1 Macrotus californicus
CATCTTGTCATTGATTAGTAAATAAGTACCGCGTGGCTACTAGGGATTTTCAACCTACGGGTAACTCACAAAATAGTTCTAACATTTGCAAATGTTAAATGATATGAACTGCATTCTGAAAGCAAAGAAACATACACTTTAAACATAATATCATAACTTGCATTTTATATCATTAAAAATAGTAAATTCATTTTGGAATAATTTTCTAAGTGTTAAATGGAAACATAAGAATAGTATACCTGAATCTTAAAAAAAGGAAAAAGGAAAGAAGTAAGAAAAGAAAGGGAGAGAGAGAGGGAGGAAAAAAGTATTGCTAAAGAGAAAATGCAAAGAATGGCATTGGCTAAAACAAAGGAAGCAAAATTCAATACAGTGAAAAAAGGAAGTAAAGATTTAAGACAGTTAAAGACAAGAGAAGATGAGGAAGTGTTTTCAATGCAGCTTCTAATATTTTAATATTCTGAAAGAAAAAAAATTAAGACAGTAGAAAATTCTCTAAGATAAAAGACTAATCAATATCAAAATACAGGATTTCATTTTATTAGAATATGGAAAACAGATGAAAGAGAGTAAGTTTTCATTTACATTAGTAAAAATTAAAATCTAGTTCAAAAGGTTAATGTTGGTATACTACTATGTAGACAGCCAAATCCAGACTTTCAGAATGGTCTGTGGGTCAGAACATTTTCACCAGAATTCGCTGAACTGCATCTTCATTTGGGGAAGATGAGGCTCATATGGCACATTAGGAATTCCTTTCCCTAAACCAGGATTTTTCTTAATGTTCAAAAGAGAGATAAGTATCTGGATAAAACAATAATAAAGAGATGCTGACTCCTTATTTATGTTCATTTACATAAGGAAAAGCAAACGTATTTTTAGTTTTTGCTTTTGTTCTCTGGAAGTGAGGCAAGATTCTGAGATTCACAATGATTCTGATGCAGGATCAATAGGAAGCCATGCAATTTTTAGGGAAGTGGGTGAAAGGTTCTAGAAGTGGGGTGGTTGTTTTTTGGGGCGGGACAAAGGTGACTTTTCAGTTATATGGAGTAAAAAGTTGGTACAAATTGTCCGGATACAAGCATAGAGAGACTTTTGTCCTCCCTAAAAATAACTTCTCAGAACCATATGATGACCTTGAATGGGGGACAGTACCTATTTTGAAATGTGTCTGTAGAGCCCATCTGTGGAGATTTCGTGCTTGGTTTAACTGGGCAAGGTGTTCAGGGTTGCCCACATTTGTGCATCTTGTGGGTGGTATTGCAGGAAAGTGCAGGATTCCATCCTGTCCCAGTGGCGGGGGAAGGGAAACATCATAGAACTACTAATGTCCTAATAAAATCAGCCTCTGGGATCTGAACCCTAACCTATTTGACACCCTTGGCACACTGCTGTTTTCCATTAGAACTTTTCTTCAGATCCAAAGATCAGGCTATACAATGAGTCTGGGCTTCCTGCTACCTCCATCTTATACTGCCTGAAAGAAATAACTAAACTGTAAGGTTTATATAATATTCTTAGTAATATCTATGTAATGTCTGTAATTTCTAAGTAATATCTTAGTAATGTCTGACAAGAAAAGATTAAGCACACTTTCTGACAAAAGAAAGGAAAAAGAATGTATCTGAAAAGAGAGAAAACTTAAAGCAACATTTCACATCTTAACATCTGTGATGCTCATGGAATAATGAGAGTGAAGCTGGCAATGGGGCCTCTGTCATTCTGGCTGGCCCTACAGTCACTTTAAAAACAAAAGTCAGGGGTTACATGCAATGTGGAAACACAGCTCAGATTCTGAACAAAATTTTCCTAGGAATGGACAGACTTGCAGCCCTGAAACAGATCCTCGTATTTTAAACATGCTGTTTCTTTTTCATGTCGGTTTTTTGAAATATCTAAACACCATTTTCCTCCTTTTTTTTCTTGAGTAAAAGCTTAAAATGAAAAATAAAAAGATTCTATACCATATATCTAAGAGAAAAGCTACCACTGAAGGGTGTGCACATTTTCACTTTTATTGCTTTCTCTCAGGCCTTAAATCAGGGAAGATTTTAAAGGATCTTATTTCTCTCTCTTTTGCTTATATCTGGAACCTTGAATCTACGAGAGCAAGGTGGGCAGCCCTGCCTCACCTGTGTGAATGGGAAGTGAGTCTGCCGTGTTTTAACAGTGAAAACTTGTGCAAGATAACTTTTCCCTTCCCATCTGTAATGTGGTCTTCTCTTAGGATGAGCCCAACTAAATAACTTATTCAAAGAGGGCAAAGCTAAAAAAGAAACAAAACAAAAAGCAAACAAACAAACGAAAAACAAACAAACCTTGGCACGACTAAGGGCACAGTGCTGGTGTTGGATATAGAGGAAAGGTGGAGGAAAGGGAAGGAATGCAAGAATGCCAGAGATGATGCTTGTGACAGGGCTTGGTCAGTGACCTTGAGAAGAGATTCCAGATCTCATGAGGATAGGAAAAGCACAGGTCTGTGGCAAAATTCCGCCAAAAAAGAAATGTTTCTGAACCCTAAAAATAAAACTAGTCTCTTGAACATCAGTACCTGTCTCAAGGGGCTGGTAACAGTAGTTGCCTTCAAATCTATAAACCAGCAAAGTCCTTCTACAAATGACTTGGGATCCAGGGCAGACATGGGATAAAACTGCTAGCTGCTTACAATTACATGTCAATTACAAGGTTCCTCAAAATCACAAATTGAACTGAACTGGGAAGATATAACTAAAACATGGTGTTAAAAACCTAAATATTCAACAGATGATTCACATCACCCCAGAGCCAAATCCAGGATCTCTGCTGCGTTTGCAGAGCTAAAATGTTATGCTGCTTTGGGTTGAGCACAAGAAGTACAGTGATATAAACATAGAACAGAGACCGACACTTGCAGAAACACCTTCCAAGCATGTAGATACAAATAAAAGACATAGCAGAACAAATTGTAGCCGTTCACTCCAGTTACAGTTTTAAAATCTCAGTGCTCACATGTCACCTTTATAATGCATTTTAAACTAGCAATATTGAAAATTTGAAGCTTAACGTGGACTGCAGGAAGAGATTCCTGTGGTTTCATACCAGGACAGTTCAGGAGAAACATAAAAGCTACATGAAATTTTAAATGCAATTATTTTAGATTAGAATATTTGGATGGAAAGATCTGGAGGGTATTGTTTTTGATAAGACGGTCCCACTTGACAAGAGCTGTCACCACTCTTGGGCTCTCTGTTGTCAACTAAAGATGAAAGGCCCTCAGAAAGAATTAACATCAGCTTTTAAACAGTTTGAAAGTGTCAGAGAGGTCAGAGAAGATATATTTTTTTAATGTGGCATATTTACCTGATGAGCTTTTGGATAACACTGTGTTTTTACTTTCCATTCAAGTTAGTCTAAAATCATGGTAATTGATCACAGGCTAATGACAGCTGACAAGGAAACACTATGATTGGCCAAGGTGTGTGTCAATCATAGTTGTTTTGGGTATAAGCAGAGCATACTAGATCTTCTAATAGCAGTAATTGGCAACTATAGAAAAAACCCTGCTAAGTCTCCTTTTGCATTTGTCGTAGCCATTTATTTGGTTTCCAGTTACATGAAAGCCAATTTAAAAGCTTTTATAACTCGTACCTCACTAGTGGAACTATTGTTCATATGTTCTCCTGGGGAAGTGCAATAGCCTTTGAAAAATTCAATACACACCACACACACACACACACACACACACACACACACACAATGCATCTTAACACTAAATGTAAATATTGGTTTGTTTAAAAGTGACAAAGAGAGAAAGAGAGAGAGAAAAAAAACTTGGATATTATCTACTATGAAGACCTTAGTAAATTCTTTTGAAAGACATTTCTGATTTAATATTATAAGGAAGTTTAATTTCATTTTAGACAACATGAGGCCTGAAGGTGATTTTGCATTTCTAATGTGCATTTCTCCTTCTAAAGAGGAAAGCGATAAGTTAAAGCAAGTTCAAGTACTATTGTAGCAAGCTAATTCTCTTTTTCCACATACGATTCAGAGAGAAAGGTCAAGTCGGCTGTCACTTCTCTCTAACTGATGCTCAGAGTCTGTGTGCACTGAGCATGATATATTTAAAAGAAGCCAAGCACTCGGCCATTTTCTGCGTCAACTGTATTAATCATAAACCCTCCATCTTGAGCTGAAATGAAACATTCAGGAGCAGATGAGTTTGTACACAGCAAATATGCAGAGAAGTTCTTTATTTCAAAACCAAATCCTTATTTCCCCACCATTTTGAAATGTTAGTAAGTAACCCTTGCAGGTAGGAAAAGGGGGCTCTAACACCAGCTATAATTTATATGACAGGCTGCTTATAATGTGGAATCTAGCTGGTGACCACTGGGGCAGCTGAGTCCTCATCAAGCACTGACAATGAGGCAAAGGAAATAGCAGAGGGCAAATAAAAGGCATCGAATATTTAAGACAAATACAAGATGTGAATTCTTCTATGAGAAGTTGCTGAAATACACACCGGGGACAGTGCAGGTAAATAAGGCTGTATGCAAACATACAGTACAATTATTTGTGTTGTAAATAAATTGTCCTCAATCATTTTTGAGTTGTAGAGGATAAAACATATTAAAAACACGAAAAGCAACACCAAGATAACTGACCATCTACTTTAATGCTTTAAACTAGGAAGATAGATTTGTACAATTTACTTAACAGATTCATATATTACATGGAGGTGCCTGAAAATTTGTTTCTTTATTAACATTCCTAGAAAAATAGATGCAATCATCTGAGCTGTTATTAGTCAAATGCATTGTTTTTGTTAGAACTCTTTTTCTGCAAAAGAAAATCACAGAAAAAGACCCTCATTTACAAGAAATCATTTTATAAAAGAATATACCATAGGAAGGGCTCTAAAAATGTTACCCTGCTTTACATTTTTAAAAGCTCGTTCAAATCATTAGAACTGACATACTTTCTGGGTAGGAGAAGGGCAGTGCCTTCCTTTAGCGATCCAGATGCTCCCCCTTCCATTCATACAGTCTCACTTGGGTGTCTTAAATAATGTCCTTGTCATTTCTCTTTGGCTCCCAAGGTGGTGCTGCCCATGAACTTCTCTTGGCTCTGCACACTGGCCTACAAGGCAATTCAGCCACTTCTTTCTAAGTCATTAACTAACGTTCAGGTACTGTCAGATCACTCATAACGGAAAATCCATGCAACCCACAGGGTCTCCTTTTGCCTGGCAAATGAATTTGTTACAACTGGACCCTAACAGTGCTGTCTGGCATCTATACTTCAGTCAATAATGATCATCATTATAGCATGCTGCATTTAGGGCAGCTCCTCAGAGCTGAATTATCCAAGAATCCCAGGCTGTTGGCAGCAAGATCACCATCACTGTCCACTGGTGCTCTTAAATGCCCACTGGTGATTTGCTGCCAGATTAAATTTTACCACATTTTTGGATTAGAAAATTCTATCAAGTTGCAAACACAAAGAGAAGGTACAGGGGATTTTCTATGTGCCAGGCACTCTGCCAGTTTCTTTACATTTTTTATATACTTTTTAAAAAATCATAACCCTATAGAGTAGGGGGTAGTTATCATTCTCCATTTACAGATGGTGATACTAAGGTTCAGAGAACTTTAGTAATTCACCCAAGGTTCCACAGCTCATAACTGTGGGAAGATGTTAAGACTTTACCTCCCATGTTTTGTACCTGAAACAGACTCCTCTCGATGGAAATGGTTTTCAATTTTTTTAAATGCAAAATGAGCTCTGCTAAATATTGGAAGGTGATGCAGTGCCCCAAACTAGGGTTGTCCCCAGTGATGCCAGGTTGATGCATCACATCTTTGATGCCGACTGATTCAGACCTGGACTCCCACTCATTTTCTGTTGCTTGCTTTCTGTAGTTTAGAAGATCACATTTTCTGAACCAGAATACTGGCCTGAGATGTACATGAGGCAAGAGGGTGATGGGACTATAGCCTGTCACAGCTGACTACCATGGATAATTTAGAGGATGCTTATGGGAGGAGAAGAACATATTTTAAATCAGGAATACTCTAGTCTATGAAGACATTGACCAGTTCCATATCAATGGATGTTTAAGATGGGAAGCTAAGAAAAATTAAATATAAAAGCTATCTTATGAGAAGGTTCAAGACAAGGGCACCTTTAAAATTCTACCCAAAGCTATACAAAAATTAATAAAAATGGGCAGCATGGGGAAAATAAAACTATAGGTCTGTAAAAGTCTTGGCATTTCTATCACTCGTTTTACCTTTTTTGAACTCATACAGCCAATGTTCTTTCAATGGCTCATGATGAATGCCCTACAAAGTTTATTGAGTCCTCTGCTTTCCTCTCCAAGTTTATTTCCGCCTATTTCTGATATTCAGCTTCAGCTGCGGACTGCAAGACATCTCTACCTCCTGCCTCACCTATGCCTCCCACCAGGGATGCTCTGTGCCATTTCCTGCTTACCAAACCCCACCCACCCCCATGAAACTGTCCCTGGTCCCCACACACTGCTTCTCTGAGCGTCCACAACAGTTTCTATCCTACAACTCAGTTTTTTGTCATGTGATGCCCTATAGACCTTACTCTTAGTTGTTTCTCTGACTATACTTAGGGTCAGGGCTATATTTCTCCTGTACCTCCAAAACACCTAGCACACTAGTAGGGTTTAATAAATTGTCATTATCCAATTACTTAACCCACAAGCTACCTTTAAAGTCCTAGAGCTACAGCTGCATTGAATGGGTGGGGGCAGCCAAACTTTTGGAGGGGATAGAAGAAGAATGTTCTATTTTGGTTGCATCCTAAGAACAAAAGCACAAGTGTAATATAGCTCACATCTATTTCTCAGGTTGAGGTTTACCAATGAAAGCACTGATTTCAAGGGTCAAAGAAACATAAACACTGCTCTTAGGGCAATAAATTAAAAACAAAGCCAAAAGGCTTTGATGACATTTCTACTGGGTGACTGTCAGTCACCAACCCCAACCTTCTTCACAAAATTTTGGTCTAGTTTAAAGTAATCATGAAGCTTCAGCAGCCATCAGGGATGGAAGTGTAGGAGATGTTAGCAGTAATGTCTCAACACATAGGACAGCCTAACAATTCTAAAAGGTTTTTTTGAATAAAGACTCTCTGGTTTGAATGAACATGAACACATAGTGCTTTACAACCAGAGCTGACGCAGTTTTAAGACGGAGCATATAGGTTTGTCCAACTTTCTGCAGGTTGCTTTTTCCTTTCCTAGTTCATCATTGATCCCTTTCCCCTTAGTGAAGGCAATGCTTTAAGAACCAAAATTAGTTGATGTGCATCTTTATTTACTAACTGCTCTTTATTCAGCTTTTGACAATATATTCAAAGACTACATAAGGTGCTATCCAAGAGATTCTAAAATTAGCCAAACACTTAAGGGTAAACATTCCAAAACAGCTCAACATCCAGAATTCGTAGATGAATGGATGGAAGATGACTAAACAGAGAAAAAATGAATCTGACCTTTGAGTGAGGCACAAGTTGGTGGGAATCCCAGCCAGGCACCCTGTACCTTGATATCCTCTTGCAGAAAATGGGGACCTTACTATCTATCCTATAGGGTGGCTGTGATTACTAAATATAATAATGAATTTTATTTGTCTAGCACCAAAAATCATGATTAAGTGAGGAAGTGAAACTGGGAAGGCAGTTAGAAAGGAAATACTGCTTCCATGTTGTCCATAGGTCCCCTTCATTTTGTTCTAAGTCATTACCCCTTATATTACCCCTTATTGTCTCCTTCAGGAGTACCGATATCTTGTTGTCTCCCTTTTGTGGAATTAGCTACTATTCTTCCCCATCTAGACTTACCAAACTGCCAAATTCTCAGGTCTCGACAACACATGTCTGGATAAAGCAAATATTTCATTAACAATCTGTTCCCAGGTGCTATAAATGTTCTACCTGAAATGAAAGTAGAAATTCACATGGTCTTCCCCTCCAGCAGTCTCATTTTCTGGCAAAATAGAGGTTTAATTAAGGTCAAGCCTCACAAACCATAGCGGAGGATGACTTCAGGTCTGTTGAAACAGATATTCTAGTTAATTTGATCTAAATGGTTGTGTTTATTTGGGGAGGGGAAAAAGACCTTTAAAAGATGGAGGCTCCTAGCGAATAGAGAATGGGGAAGAATAGGTAATAGCCAATGTTTAAACCATACAGAGCAGTACATGTCACAAGAAAATAATTCCTGAAATATTTTCCTGAAAACAAAATCTGCACAGCTCTCAACTCCAAGTCATGTATCTACAATAAAAAATTATTTGCATACTTTTGGTAAACCCAAGACACAGAAGGGTCTTGATCAGCTTGAAGACCCCAGATCTTCAACTAAGAATGAACCAAAATCTTCCACTAAACAACTTTACAGTCTCAAAGAAAAAATAATGTACAAACCAGAGAACCAGACACAGTACAGGCAGGAGGATTTTAAATGTCCTCAGAGTCAAGTATTGCTTTAGTAAACTCATGAAGAAGAATTCTGCATGGGAGGGAAACCGCAGAGATGAATACACCCCACTCCCCCAGACTTACATTCTTGCTTATTATTCTTCATTTCCCCTTTGTTTCTGTTTCAAGCTTTCCTTATACACTCCATGCTCACCTACTTTACACACTCCCTCAACAGGACACTACAGTTTGAGATGTAATTTTTGTTCCATGCCTCACACATGCTGCTTCTGCTTACCAGAACTCTGTTCATGAACTGGAATGCAAAGAAAAATAGCATCCTATTTTAACAACAGATCCAGGTTTTGTGGGGTCTAAAACTTACAGAATTTGGAGAGTTTCCTGTAAGAAAGGAATATGAAATTGGGTCCCAACATTAATATTTACTTAAAATGAGACAATAGATGACAATAAAGGGCTGGGATCTTGATCATTCAGGTCCTTTCTCCTGCGGCTTCTGCCAGCAACCTGAGGATACCTGGCTTCCCACCCCCTTCCAGACCCGGAGTTCTCCACAGCTCCCGACAGCAACTAGGACATAAGGGCACAATGCACAGAGGGGCTCTGTTCACAGCACAGCAAATCCTCTCCGCACTAATTTCCCTAAAATAAACACAAGAAATGTAGCTATCCCCATTTTGCTGTTGGTCCCTGACAGACATATTTTACACCTAAAGATATCAGCCATTGTTCATACTCTACTACCTGGTGATGATCTGTGTTGTTTTATTTCTGTCCAAAAAGTGAGACAATAGATTACCAAAAAAAAAAGTTGCCTAATTGTAAAATTCAGAGGGGTGCATTACACTTTTAAAGTGCGACATATTTTTCCATCTAATTCAAAACTGTGAATGTTAAACTTAAAGACTCTTTCCAGCTTCTGTTAGTGACAGACAGGGTTCCCCAAGGGGTTGCTGCCTTCAAAGACAGGTAAATGAGGGCCCATATAAAACAGCCAAGTATTGATGTTGTAGTAAAATTCCAGAAAAATACATTGGCAGACAAGTAAATTTGTCACTAATAATTTAATGTAATTTCCCTAAAATGGAGCTAATAGGTACTCAGGGAATACACCTCCAGGGTTTACATCAAATGTGCATGTGGAAAATCGTGAAATAATATTTTTTTAAAATGTAGATGCTTTGTCTGACATGTTGGTTTATGATGAAAATTATTCTTCCAAAATAAAAATGGGGAGGGGAAAATATAACCTCTCCAATACACATATCCTTTAGCTCCCAAACCTTTCCTGGTAGTGGCAGTTGAGAAGCAGTGACTGACTGGAAGCTGCAAACATTTGTTTGCATTTTATTTCCCCCTTAAAATGATGTACTACAATTACCAAATATTAATGAACCAATCATGTTGCAAATAGTATTTCCTGTGTCACTTTGAGTTATAGAATCTAATATTGGGCTCATTTGAAATATTCCAAAGTTGCATATTTTTTCCCCTTTGCAAAGTGACAGCTCAAATTGTGTTTAGTTGCATCCGTCCAACCATGAGCAAATCAAGTATAAAAATTTCATTTTGTCTAAGTGTTAATGCGATTTTTTAAGCTCATATCCTGGGATGGCTCACTTTGCACTATGCTGGATGATATTAGATGCTGCTTAAACACTATTATCAATTATATTACATGGTGCCAGAAAATTTTAAAATAGCACTTGCTTGGGACTCAAGTCATGAAGTTCCAAGAAAGAAAAAATACAAAGCAGGAAAAAAAAATTCGTTTGCTTTTTCAAATGCTCCAATGTTTATGTTTCATATTACAAATAGGCTGATTTCCAGCTATAAATCTGAATTTCATTGCCATTATTGTGGGTTTAATATGAAAAAAGACCTGCAGAATGCTAAGGCAATAAGGAGAGACGCAGCTGTCATAAGCTGAACTGCTGGATGGAACAACCAGAGACCCAACTGAGGGGCAGGAGGGAGGAGAAGAAGACAAGGCTATGAGAAAGAAAGCAGCCCTAAGGTAGAGCCATCAAAATTATGAATTAATATATAAGTCAAAATTATAGAACGTCCATCATTTTTCTATGGAATATTGACAGAGTGAAATGAATTCAGCAGATAATAAAGAATCTATGCCCCAGAAAAAAAGGGGGGGAAGAAAGAAAGCAGTCAAATATGCTGGCTTCATAAGCACATTTCATCAAATGTGTGAGCTTAATACAACTGCCAGAGAAAAGCCTGATCCAATTTTGTAGGAGGTCACCGTCAGAAGTCCCTGGCTGTTAATGTGCCTCAGCGTTCCCTGATTTCTTACTCCAGGTAGTGAGGCCAAACGCTGCCTCATGCTCAAAGACATTTTCTTCTTTCCCAGATCCAATCTCACACACACATGCCCAGGACAGATGTGACTGTCATAATGAATGTTAATGGAGAAAGTTGCCAAATAATGTCAATTATGGCCCCATTTTCATGAGCCCAGAGCATGGGAAAATTTCATCTTTCCTATTACATTTTCTTTACTTTCACATTTTCAGTGGCTGTTCTATATACTCTGTGGGAAAATGAGTGATTTTTAGTTTAGGTATCTGAGAAAAATGTCTTTAAATTCTGAAGTCATTTAAATTATATGTCCAGAAGGTATCCAGCCATGTAATATGAAAAATAGAGACACTTATTGAAGAAAATATAAGATACAAGAAACATTGTACATAGGACAATGATGCCTCAGTCCTCTTCAAAATTGGCACCCAGGGACCTCACACAGTTCTCCCAATTGCCATCAGCTGCCCTGTTGAATTTTCCTGAATTTTATCAATGGTCTGTAATCTCTTCCCTTTCAAAGGTGATTTTAGTTTTGGGAAAAGCCAGAAGTCATAGGGAGCCAAATCTGGGCTTTAGGGGGACTGAGTCACCTGGGTGATTTGATGTTTTGCCAAAAAACTCTGCATGAGATGTGATGCATGAGTGGGCATGTTGTTGTGATGAAGCTGCCAATCACCAGTTGCCATAGCTGCGGCCTTCTAAATCATCCAAATAGTTTCTAAGGAGGAATATTCAAGCTTAACACCAAATTTGATGCAGATTTGTTGCTCTATTCACTAAGTCATTTTGAATGCAACAGCCACACAGTACACAGGTTCACTCAATGGCATCTACTGCCCCCCACTGACCAGTACAGTGAAGTCATTGTTGTTCACACATGCACATTCCAGTCCACTCTCCTTGGCTGCCAGGTTATAGGGATATTGCACAAACCGTTCTCATTATATTAACAATGGCTACACTTTTTCTGGGCAGACAGACACACACACACACACACGGCTATGAAAATCATGTGCCATGCTTTTATTTACTTTACGCAGTCATAGCTAGATCTGTACCATTTGGGTTTGTAAATCAGGCATTGAAAAGTCTGCTAAATTTTAGAAAGCTGCAGTTTGTGTGAAGCTGGTTATGATTTCTGATAATTCAGAATAAAAACAAACATTTCACCAATGGGAAGGCACACATCTCACCAGATTATAGCTCACACCTGCCTACTTCAATGTGTTCACACTTAATGAAGTTTAAATGTAATAGAATCGACCTGAATTCTCCATCAAGTTCAGGATTCTGGATGGCTTTCCCGACTAGAGATCCATAAGAGAATTAATTAAGCCCTAATCCTCCAAGGCATCCATTGTATGTAATGAATTAACTTCTTACCTCTGCATCTAGAATGTACTACTTATGTACCAATTTTGGGAGATTGAGAAAATAGCCTTTCAAATCATTTTTTGTGTTTTTGTGGTTCAAATGTAGAGCCCCAATTGAAAATGCCTGCAAGGCTCACCACTCAAAGAATAGCCTGCAGACCAGTAGCATTCATGTCATGGAGGTAGAGTGTTCAAATGCAGATTCTGATTCAGTAGGTCCAGGATGGAGCTTAGGACTCTGCGTTTCTAACAACCTCCCGGGAAATTCTAGTGGTTCTGGAACCCCTGGCTAGCAAAGTTCTGAAAGCTCCCTGATCTCCATGAAATAACTATTAAACAGTGTAAGACTAAATAATTATTTGACATGTCATATAAAAAATTTGTTGGTTTTCACTTCATGTTGGGCAGCAATATCTATACATTGCCTATAGCTAGGATAGAAGCAGTTTAATAGGAATCATCAACCAAGAAAAACAGAAAACGCTATCGCTTTGGTTTCCTTAACTCTGTGCCCCAAAGCAGAAGATTTTCACCCTTGGATGTAAATTTACATAGGAAATTGTATCCATATTTTCCAGTCTAAAACCAGGATATATATTCCATTTCATAAATCTAGTTATGGGAAAAAGCTTACAAAGATATACAGATTAAATTACATTTAGACATTCATTTGATCAATAGCTTTCATTAAAAAGAATTAAGTGACATGAAATAAGAACCACCTGCAAAATCTAGGCTATATGATCACCAAGGAATGGTCCAGTGCCCTTTGTTGAGAGGCCTTTTTTTCCCTGGAATGTCATCCCTTCTTTCCACCTGCCAAGCACCCTTCCCACCTTTAATGTCCACCTCAGGCTTTCTACCTTCCTGGAATGCCCAGCAGCCTCCAACCCTGCACCTCCTTTGCACTCCTCTAAACCATGATGCCACCTCTATTTGGGACTTTTCATCTTTATATACCATTGCTTTGTTTGGTTTTCCAGTTGTTTCATGTAGCTTGTACAGTCTCCTTCAACATTCAGCCCAGTGAATATTAATTTAGAACCTATTTTGCTCCAGGTTCTGTGACTGATAAAGGGGATAAAGAAATAAAGAAGGACTTTATATACTTGGGATGTAGCCATAAATATCTTTGTTCCCTACATAAAAAAACTCATCATTATATTATAGAGAACACTGACAGGAGAACAAAAGTAATATACTGTTATATTCTAAAATATAAGTGTATACAAAGTTTTGAAGGAGACAGTGGATTTTGCCAGGTGGGAAGAACAATTATGCAGAGGAGATTTCTCCAAAGGGTATATCAGGCAAGACATCCAAAGACAGAGATGTAGGCAAAAGCAAGGAGCATACAGGGACTCCAAACAGTTCATGATTGTGAGAATTTGCGGACAGGCAGAAGGAAGAGGAGACAAAAATAAAGAGGAATATATGCAGGGTCTTATATGCTATGCTAAGGAAAGATGATATAATCAGATTTGCATATCAATCTGTTGATAAAGTAGAGAATATCATCAACGCCTTGGTATCCTTTTCAAGCTGGAGAGTTTGAGGTAAGGGGACAATTCAAAACTTTACCAATCAAGAAAAACTGGACTTTTGATTTTTATGACTTCAGATTCTTTGAATGAAAAATCTTGCATAAGTACATGTCTTCTTAAACCATTTGTTCATATTAATGATCACATCTGGGAAATACTTGATATACTTTAAGAAAACAGCTCTTGAAGGGAAATATATTGGGAAGGGTATAAAGAAGAAGAATTAGCTAAGGGGCTAGTACAAGGCACCCCAGAATTATGGGTTTCTTGAGGTCAAGAATTTTTATCTTGTAGCTCTTGATATCTAGTACCTAACACAGTGCCCAGAAATGGGAAATATCTATTTACTCATTCTACTTAAAAACTACCCAAATATCCAAGTAACTACTCGTTACTCCTTTTATCTCATATCTGGGAATTAAGAAAGCAATTTATAAACTTATCATTATGTTATAATCTTTTAAAAATTGTTATTTCAATTTCCCCTAAAGTACATATTTTTACTTCTCTCAAACAGCTATAAAAATTAGATGATTTCTAAGGTTACAATTCATGGATATATTTATTTTGAGCTTCCATTTATAAAGCATTGCTATTTTTCAAGTTGAGAAAAAGTCTGTCAGAAAGGACTCTGGCCCAAATGAGGTTGTATTTGATCCTAAACAAGATTTTTTTCACCCACAAACAAGGGGTCCTGGGGGAAGAGAAGAAGTTGTGCCATTTGAATCCTGGGAAGTTAAATTTTCTTAATTCTAGAAACACTTCTGTGCTCCTTATAATACCATTTACTAGGCCTGCTTCACCTGTAGTAGATACTCAATAAATGAACACTTGATTTGACTAAATTTATAGCTTTAGAGAATATTTGTATCTATTTTAACTGTTCTGAATCATACCAGTGAAACTCTGAATTTCTTGTTGTATGGTGAGTCTCCCTATTTCAGTAGCATTTGTGTCTCTTAAATGATCTGAATCTAAAACTGAAAAGCAGTAAGCATTTAAACTGAATCTTTTTTTAATTTTATTTTTCAATTACAGTTTACATTACATATTATTTTGTATTTGTTTCAGGTGTACAGCATAGTGGTTAGAGAATCATATATACTTTACACAGTGTCCCCCTGATATTTCCGGTACCCACCTGGCACCATACATAGTTATTACAATATTATTGACTGTATTTTCTGCTCTTTGTTTTACATCTCCATGACTGTTTTGTAACTAACAATTAGTACTTCTAATCCCTTCCTCTTTTTCATCCAGCACGCCACCCCCTCCGCCTTCCCCTCTGGCATCTATCAGTCTGTAGAACCAAATATTTTTGAATGCACTCCCAGCCCTGCCTGACACGTGTGGGATCCTGTCACTGACTCAGGGGGCATTGTGCAGCACCCAGTGCCACAGATACATGAATGTCCGTGCACCAAGTAAGCCCTTGGAAAGAAGGGGTGTGTGACTGTATAAATCCTGATCCAGGAGGACAATGAATCGACAATGCATGTACAGCCCCACACCTGCTGTCACACACTGTAATAAACCCCCACTGGTGTTCCCATAACAAAGTTGATCCCAAAGGATAGACAGCAGTGATGGGAAATATAAATCTGTACGAACAGCCAGTCATTCCTCCCACCTCCCATGTGCCGTACGTGTGCGCACAAACAAGCCTGCCGATACGTAAATATTGCAAGAGGGGCAATCCATCTCCTGCTGCACATTCTGCTTCCATACATGTTCTGTATGTTGCCTTAAATTTCATACAGTATTCAGAATGATTGAGACTGCCCAGCCTTTGTTCAGAGGAAGTAGGCGGTGGGGTGGGGGAGGGGTGAGGTCGGACTCTAGCAGATTCTGAGATTTTATTTTCCTTCCCTCCAGGAAAAAAAAAATCAGCTTCTTAAAATTGCATTGCTGGTGTTTATGATTCATATTACAAGCAGGAAAACCTCTACATCCAAATCAAAATTTCATTTATGATATTGTGGACTTAATATGAATAAAGGCCTAGTGTTTTCCAAGGCACCAAAGAAAGATGCACCTGCCACAGGACTAATCACAGGAGGGAAGGAGAAGATGGAGGCTGGGTGGGGGTAATAAAAGACAAAAGCAAACCCAAACACCATAAATTGATATGAAGTAAAAAAAGAAATGAAAAGATAAAAAAGCACTAGTTGTCCACCACTTGTGCTAGGGAGATGGAGATAAAGAGGTGAATTTAAGGCACACTTAAATTCCTGCCACTTTCCTCCTCCAGCTTGGAAATCCTAGTTGTTAGACATATGATTGGGATAACTAAAGGCACTGGCAATAAGACAGGTTGCATACTAAATGCAAGGCACACAGGGTGGTTTGAAGAGACAGTTTCTTTCAACTGCACAAGAAAGAAGTAATGGAGAGAACGGTACAGGCTTAAGCAGACTCTTAATGTAAATGAAAATAAAAACCACAAAACTTTTATATCTTTGTAGCATTTGGCTAATGAGTCACTAAAACCATCCCCAGCACATCCATCACTTCGGTTGCAGAGACTCAACCTCTCTCTCTCTAATTGGTCTAGACAGGTGTCATGACATTTCAGCAGGGTGAAAAAAATCCAGAGGTTTTCTTCAGTGAGAGTGAAAGGTAGACACTTTGGAAAATGTTAGTCTAATTTCAACCTTCTTTGAAACAGTTTACATTTAGCAAGAAAATCAACGGAAAGAAATAGGGAGACTCACCATACAACAAGAAATTCAGAGGTTCACTGGTATGATTCAGAACAATTAAAATAGACATAAATATTCTCTAAAGCTATAAATTTAGTCAAATCAAGTGTTCATTTATTGAGTATCTACTACAGGTGAAGCAGGCCTAGTAAATGGTATTATAAGGAGCACAAAAAACTTTCTAGAACTGAGAAAATTTAACTTCCCAGGATTTAAATGGTATAACTCCCTTCTCTTCCCCAGGGACCCCTTGGTGGTGATCAAAATCTTGTTTAAGATCAAATACAAGCTCATTTGGGCCAGAGTCCTTTTTAGCAGGCTGTTTTTCTCAACTTGAAAAACAGGGATGCTTTATGAATGGAGGCTTTCTCTCAAAATAAATATATTCATGAATTTGAAGCCCAGAAATCATCTAATTTTTTATTATGTTGAGTATATATTCTCTTCCAGTTTATTTTAGTAAGTTTAGTTTTGAAGATAATGAGTTTGAGGGGTCTGGGAATATCCAGTGGGAGGTGTCAAGCTAAAGAAAGAGATCTGCCCAGGACTTCATACATGAGAATTGAAATTATGAGAGTAGATGTGAAGTTATGGAAACAGATAAGCTCACCCATGAAAAGTACATAAAAATGGTAAAGAAAGATAAAATAGGATGAGGAGTGAAAATAAGCTGCTCAGTTTCAGTATTTGCAGTCATTGGTGATGACAAGAGGAAGTGTTGAGAACAGATTAAGTGCTACGCGCCATAAGGACAGGAGAGAATTCAGAGAGTACATACCCAGAAAATGCAGATGGCAATATAAACAACTCCTTGAAACAGTTTCACGGTAAAGGAGATAGGCCTGTCGTTTCAGCGGAAGGAGTCAAAGGAAAAGATAGAGATTGTTGACAGAAGGAGAAAAGAGGTTTGAAGACACAGGAGAAGGATTAGGGTTAGGGTTAGTTGGTAACTATGGATAACCAGTGGGAGTGATGGGATGGTCGTTGATCAGTAGGAGACAGCTCGGAGACAGTTCATGGAGCGAAAAGTTAGCTTTGGAAAGGATGAAGGGGGAGAGGAGGGGCTATTCTTCTGAGACAGGAATATCTAAGGCCCCTTATTTTCAACCCACCGCTGTAAGCCTATCGCAAGGTGAGGACAAGAGCTCGATGCACGCAGTGTAATGGAACAGTGGGCCCTACGTCTGTCCATCTGTGTGGGATGCGTGGGTAAGAGTGTTGTGTGTGAACGTGTGGGAGAGGGGCCACTTTCAGGGCTGCAGACCTGAGCAGCGTGCAGTTCCCTGTGCCTCGGGCAGAAAGTCGAGTAGTTTCTCCACAACTAAACGATTCATTCATTCAATAGCTTGACCTGGCTTTAGGAAAGAAGGCACATCCGTTAATTATATAGCACTTCCCAAGAGTACAACGTATGCCATTACCACTAACAGATTCCTTGGGAGCTCTCCACCCTCTATTTGCCTGAACTTCTGTTTTAGTGAGGAAACTCTGACAAGAATACACAGGAATAAAACACTATAGTTTGCAAATTTGAATTTTCTCCCCTACCTCTTCCACCTCCACCGAGCACCTTAAAATTATTTACTTTTATGGTTAAAATGATCTTTATTGGCATCATTAAATATATCTGAAAACCTAGAATAAAAGTTCCAAGACTTTATGAAAGAGAAATTAGTCCCTCTCCAATTTCTTTTCTACCTTCTTTGTCACTATATTCTGCTTTCAATGACTCAGGAGGGCTTGCTTCCTCTAGAAAGTTCACTTATTAACATTCAAAGAGCATGTTGCACCTGCCTTATGGGACCTTTGGTGGGTTGTTCCCAAGACACATTAGGAAAGACACCACTGTGTGCCCTTCTCAGTTGTAGGACCCAGACTTTAAAATGAATTAAACAGCTCACTGATATGAAATTCCATGAACACTGTATCTATAATTGTAAAAACTGTACCTGAAAAATCTGGAAAAGTATCCCAATGTTTATTTTAAATATTAAAATATTAACATTTTAAATGTTAGTATTAATGAGGTTATGGCTTTCATAATTAAATATATATAAATGTCATGAGCTGAATGGTCTTCCCTATGCCTGCATTTTTCCCTAGTATGAAATGACAAATTCACTTCTCAAATTTCAGCCAGCTCTTTGAAGTGAAAACTTCTCTGAGGGAAAGAAGTAGAATTTAGTCCTTTCTTAGGAGGAAAGAAAATAACGTTCATATTTTAGTTCATTCATGAAGCAAAATTTCCCAATTTCATATAACATATGCATTTCCCTTTTTGCACTATTGCCATTATGCAGTGTGTGTATAAGTGTGTATATAGACATGCATGTACATACAGGCATGTAGCTAAAGGTCATTTCTATCTTGTATAATTACGAATCTATGCACAGAATTGTAACGGTGAAACCCTGGAAACAAAAATAGGACAAAGTTGCCTGATTTTATCATTGTTATTATTAATATTCAACCTTGTTTTGGAAGCTCCAGCCAAAGAAATAAGACGAGAGAAATCACTAGGGAGTGTATGCATTGGAAAGGAAGAGGCAGAAGCATCATTGTTTGCCAGTGTTATAACTGACCACCCGATAAATTTCAGAGAATGGAGAAACTATGAAAACTAAACTATTCAACAAGGTAGCAAACTGTAAAACTCAGTTAATTAAAAAAATCAATAGCTTTCCTATATGTCAGCAATAATCAGAAAAAATAATGGTAACATCCCACTCACAATGGAATTAGAAAATATCATTACTACAAATATATTTAATGAGGATTGCATGGTAATTGTAGAGAAAAAAGTGCAACATTTTACAGTGAAACACGAAGAAAGGTGTGAACAGATATAGAGACAAAGTCACGTTTGTTAGGCATATGGAGAAAACTATACAACTATAGACCGACCAACCTCACCTAGATGAACCTATAAATCTGACACAATTACAATTCTAATCCCCCTTTGCCCCTTTAGGAGGGTTAGAATTTGACAAAATAATACTAAAGTTCCTTTGAAAAAATAAAAATTGGAGCTTAACTAGAAAGTTTGGGGGAGAAATGAAGGAGTAAAGAAGGATTGTTCTAGCAAATATTAAAATGCATACAGATATAGTAGTTAAAGCAATAAAGTTCTGGTTTGAAATATTAATTATAGCATATTAATGGAATAAAATAACTGGTAAAATGTACTTAAATATATAAAAATTTGTATAGTTTTCTGTAGCAGTTCAAATCAATAGAAAAAGTAGCCAGTATAAAATAAATACACGGAGATCTCAGGCTATGTGCAGGATGAAGTGAAAGCCATATCTTCTATCTTCACAAAGATAGGATGAAGGAAGAAAGAGAGAAAGAGAGAGGAAGAAGGAGGAAGAGGAGGAGGGAGAGAAAGAGAAAGAAAAGGAGAGAGTTAAAGTTAGGTAGTGGTGCATGGGTATCTATTATATGATTTTTTGAATATTTAAAATATATCATGATTTAGAATG
>VMDR010017665.1:0-19881 GCA_007922815.1 Macrotus californicus
AGAATTGCACACTTGAAACTTACATGATCTTATTAACCAGTGTCACCCTAATGAAATTTTAAAAAATAAACTTCCTTCAAAGCTTGATGTGGCTGACAGAAGGGAGCAATTTTAATGAAAAATTAATCATTGGGTTCATAACTCTTTATTTGCCAAGACAGGAATCATACTTTTGGCCAAAAACATGCTCATATGAGAGATATATGTCACCTTAGGGAGTGAAAAGTAATATAAAAATTTGCAAAGCAAGAACTTTCCCATTAACTATTAGTGGAAATATTCATTAATAAATTATATTTATATAATACTATATAATTTCACAAATCATTGGTTGTATTTTAAAGAAATGTAAGTAATGAATTGGTATAATTTCAGTTTCTTATTTCCTTAATTTTTCACAGAAGCCTAATTGTTGCATTTTCAGGGAAATACAGGTTATGGTGGAGTCTGCAATTCATGGTTAGTGATTCTGAGAACAAGATAACTTTATTTTTCCATTTAGCAACTCACTCATTTATTGTAGTTGGATAGTGACTTGAGATAAAAGTTTTCCTCCATCTTCCTCTTTTCCCCTAATTCAAATAGGTAAGACACTGCTCACTGCAGTGAGGAATGTGGCAGAGTGGAGAGCCACAAAGCAGCTTTCTGCAAAAATAATTCTTGGCTTTTGTTTCCCAAAACTAAGGCTCAGGAGGGAAAGGGAGTTATGGGCGGAGGCAATGTCTATGGGAAACTTAGAAAGAATTCTGTCAAACTCAAAAAGGATTCCTGTGTTGGGAGGAGAAGTGGATAAGAGAGATCTGTTGGCCAGAACCAGTTAGGGCCTGGGGGGCTTCCTGGCTGCTGCCTGGTAGGCAGCCAGGCCCAGGGGGAAAGAGCTTTGGGTGGTTGGGGGTCTCTAGTCTCTATTAAGATTCCCATTCCCCAGGCATGGCACAAAAGCCACCGAAGTTGGAACTCAGTGGCCTGTGTCGACAGGGAAAATGGATGTCAGCATGATAAACAGACACAAGATGAGAAGACAGCCTGTAAAACCCTGATGTGTGATCACTGTATGTGATCCTGGAAGTTTGCCCAAGCCACCATGAACCCTCCAAGGTTATTTCTACTAGGAACAAAGTATCCCACCAGACCAACAGGATATTTCAATAAATTTGAAATGTTTTTATCCCTACTTAAAAATAAAAACAAGAGACACATTATTTCAGTGTACCTGGATCTACATTCAATATGAAATCTAAAATGTTCAATTTTAAAATTCCAGAAGTAAATGGCTCTTAAATATTATTTAAATTATAGCCAATTATTGCCAAGAGTTGATGAAACCATGGACCTCACATTTAATCAACACATTTAAATTCCCAGATATTTGTTCGGATCAAATAATTTTGGAGAGAAAAATAAAAGCCATGATGAACAAATTTCAAATTTTTTCCTAGCGTCACATATTCTGATACATAAGAAACAGTGAAATCATCAAAATCTGAGCAGCAGGAGGGATAAGAGGAACCAAAGATTTAGGGAATAAATAATATAAATGGCCCCTGAGTAAATAAAAACTAATAGGTAGTTTAAATGGTGAAGCAAATTTTGGTTGAAATTGGTTTTGTGCTTTTATTTTTCCATGTGCAAATATTCATTGATCTATATTAGACACATTTATATTTTAGCATTCACGTAATGGAAAAATCATCTTCCTATGCCTTTTCTTCCATATCATTACAGGCATATTCCTACAAAATCTCTTATAGAAAACATCACGGCAGTCACAGACACTCTGCCACTTTTATGACCTAGAAAGATTCTTTTTTCTTTTTTCTTTTTTACTTAAAGTTTCAAAGAAGAATGATTAAAATAGAAAGTGAATTTCTAAACTGATATGAATACTGGTATGAATACTAATCTGAGATGACCTGTCTCTCTTTTTTCTTCTATGGACTACGATCCCTCATTTTAACATACATTCTTTACTTTTCAGTCCTTTATTGTTTGTTAAATTCCAACTCATTGCCACCATACCATGCTTTGGAAACATAAGTCTGGAAATACTAGGTACCTGCCCTCAAAGACCTCAAGTCTAGTAGGCACATCTATGTCCATAACTGACTGTATAGGCCTACCACAGTCTGGAAAGTAACAATAGAAATATGTTCAAAGTTCTGGAGGACCCCAGAGCTTGACATGTTTGCTTCTGCCCAGGAGAACTGGGGTAAGAAGGCATCAGAAAGGGATGAATAGAGAGGTTGTTGTTGGGGCTGCTCCTTGAAGAACACCTTGGAGGACTCAGCTGGGGCTGGGAGGAGAGAGCATTCCAGGTCTAACTAAGAACTTGCATAAGCAAAAAGGCAAGGAACAGACATAAAGATGTGCAAGTTTGGAGGGCGTTGATGGAAGAGGGCATTTGTGTAAGCCAGAGAAAGTGGGTGGGGCCAGGCCAATGAATGCGGCAACACAGGCTAGAAAGGCAGAAGACTGAATTCAAAATTATTTTAAGCTTCATTTCTAAGATTTACTATTCACTACATGTCTCCATATATTGGGACAGTTGACAAATTGTAGGTAAGGACGAATGCCTATTTTAAATCTCTTTAAGTCAACCCATTAGTTCCTCAACTGGCACTTTAAGAAATCTGGCAAAGCAAATAAAAAAAATTTTCTTTAGACCTTCTTCAGTATTGATGTGGGAAAACCTCACAAACATGAAGCCTGGTCACCGTTAAAGATGACTGAGTCATTTATAAAATCCTACCAATTTTTGTTTTGCCATGGCGTTTCCACTTAAATTGTTACCTAACACACATAACCCCATCTCTATAATCTAGGCCATTCATGCTGCAAATATTGTGGTTGAAATGGATTTGGAAAGAATTTTCTAATGTAAGAGTCCCTTGCCTTTTATTCTATGCTACTATACCCAATAATTACATATATGCCTGTCTTACATCAGATTTTTGCTTACACACACACGCGCGTGTGTCAGTGCAAACCATACTTTCTTATATGTTTCATTTTATCACATGTATTTATTGTCTTTACCACTGAGTTGTGAAGACAAGAATCTTACTCTACTCTTGATTCAGCTCCATGGTGCAGGGAACAGCAATAGGAATGTGGGTACTAGTTATTTGACCCTTACCTATTCTCCCTGTCTTTTTATTTGTTTGTTTGTTTGTTGGTACCAATGAGTACACATGAAGATAAGTAGATTTAATATACAGGTTTGTTTAGGCGGTTTTGCCTTTTACTTTTTATTGTTTTTGTTTTTATTTTCCCACTGAGAGTAAACACTTAAAAACAGAGGCTGAGAGAGATGTGCAATAAGGGTATAAAAATGTAGGTGAAATTCCTGTTCCTCTGTCTGGAAAAAGTCAAATAGCTTTGCTTTACTTATTTATGCACATGCTAACTTAAAGTTCACATAAAGGGAACAGTGCCGGGCCTTTCACATTCTCACTGGGACTTGGAAACCTGAAGAAAGTTCCCAGAACACTGAGCAAATTTACTGTGCCTGGCCTGGTTTGGAATGTTATTAAGTGCTTTACCCTTTCCAAGTGCTTTGCAATAATTTATGAATTACTTTTCACAAACTCCTAAGGGAAAGTAAAGTAGTACAATGGCTATTGTTTTTTTTTTTTAATTGCCAAATGAGAAAGGAAGGAAGAAGGTAGGATGAAAGAGAAGGAAACTTATGTTTGGGGTGCCTATTATCTTCCCTCATTTTTTTCTTTGCTGGATTTACATTTTCTACTTTGTCGTGACTGAAGAATATCAGCATATATTGACATACAAATGACATACTCAGGGAAGAAGAAAAAATCACTGATTCATCTCTGGTCACTCAGACTGACACAGGTTTTAAAACGGCACACCGCATCCTCGCCTTCCCTGTGGTCTGTCTCTTCTCTGAACTACAGACACTTAGAAACCTCTCTGCACGAGCCAAGTCAAGGCCTCTGACCTCCTTTTATTCTCCGGAAAAACAGGTTTTTTTTTCCGAAGTGACCCTCCTTTGGCTTCTGGTCGAAGCTGCTCCTGCTCTGTCACCTGGCTCCCCACACCAGCTCGGCAGAATGCCTGGGAGCACGTCGGGAGCTTTGTATTCTGCCTTTGCTCTGCTCTTCTGCCTTTGATCCAGATTCCTCCGGTAGCTGATTTCCTGGCCTGCTCCCTCCTGATTAACTCTGACTGAATTCTCAAATCTCTTTGCTCCTTCTGCTCTCTTTCTCTTGGAACACTGGCTTTCTGAAAAGCTCACATAAGACTTTAACCCTCACGTGTCTGTGAGACGACTCCTTGCCTCCGAAGTTCTCCTGGTCTTTCTATGACCACGTAAAATATTAAAGTGTTAAATGACAATTTTGTCTTATTAACAGGCTCTCCTTTATCTGAGGTTTTCTGTCCATCCGAATCAGTTTGTTTACTGACCTAAAATCCTCACAACCATGTTAGAACAAAAAGAATTATGGGTTTGTTTAAGATAGCTATCAGGTTTTCTTTAGTAAAGAGAAGAATTATTTCTTGCTTACTAATTCCAGTGATAATTTTCCTTGGGGTGAGAGGGGTGTGTAGGGGGGAAAGGAAGTGCCTCAGGAAACTAAAGAAAATAATGATAATAGAAAGAAATCACTCCTATACTCCATGTCAAGGGATTTATACAGGAAAGAGGAATTACTTCTTTCCTTTTCTCCCTTATAAATAGTTGCTCTCAGGATATGCAAAAAGCTGTTTTTATGCCTTAGCTTAGGTCTAAACTAAGGAATGAATCACGACAGACACCAGTTTGGGGGCCCTCGTGGTACCATTGGGCATGGCTGGGTCACGTCATTTGGCTTCTATTTTACTAGTCAGGGAACAGCCTCAGATAGTAGCCCAACTTATTGCTCAAATTAGCACTTTGCCCTGATCTTTCCCAACTTATGAAATTATATCCTTGTTGAATCACCTGTAACTTAGAAATTTAATCATTCATATGCATTCATTCAACAAAATTCAATAGCAAACATATTGTCAAGTGCTATAATAGATTAAATTTGTAGCCTCCATTCTTCATGCCATTATAGTACACTATGCATCATCCACCTTTTCATGGCCTCATGGTGAGAGGAGTATATTTTTATGCTCCTTGACTTTGGAATTGGCCATGTGTCTGATTTTGAACAACATGATATAGTGCTCATGACATATGTAGGGCCTTGAATAGTACACATTCTCTGCTATTGCCATGAAAAGAATAACTATTGTTTTTTCTATCCAAAGAGTCTCAGAATATGGTATATGAAGATATACCATGGTGTACATATATGAAGCCTGTCTGGAAAGTACTGGACATGTACTATGCAAAATAGAGACATTTATTGAACAAGATACAAGATACAAGAAACATTGTACATTGGACAATGATGCCTCCGTTCCCTTCAAAGTAGGCATCTTGGGACCTCACACAGTTTTCCCAGTATCTCTTCCACTTTTCAAAACACTATGCAAAATCCTTTGTTGGAATTGCTGTAAGCTGCCCTGTCATATTTTCCAGAATCTCATCTATAGTCTGAAATCTCTTTCAAAGGTGCTTTAAGTATTGCAAGAACCTAGAAGTCACAGGGCACCAAATTTGGGTTGCAAGGGGGCTGAGTCACCTGAATGGTGTGATGTTTCACAAAAATACTCTGCACAAGACATGATGCACGAGCAGGGGCGTTGTTGTGATAAAGCTGCCAATCACCAGTTGGCCACAGCTGTGGCCTTTTTCACTGTATTGCATCTCTTAACTGAAGAAGAACATTGAGGTGGTACTCCTTATTAATTGCTTGGCCTGGAGGGTTGCACTCATGATGGACACCTTCCCAATCAATAAACACTGTTAACATGGTCTTGATCTTGCTGCAACTTTCCCATGACTTCTTCAGATGTGGAAAGCCAGGCAACTTCCATTGGGACAACTGAGCCTTTATGTCCTGATCATAGTTCTAGACTACCCTTCATCTCTGGTTAAGACCTTCTTGAGGAAATCTGGTTCATTGATAGTGGTTTAAATCAAGTCATTAGCAACTGCAATACAATGTTCCTTCTGCTCTGGTTAGCAGAAGCCATGGGACAAATTTTGCTATGACATGTTTCATGCCAAGATCCTGCACCAAAATCTCAGAAACGGTAGTTTTTGGAATCCCCAGATCAGCTTCTAATTCTCACACTGTCAGTTGCTGATTTTGTTGATTGCAGCCCACACACATTCAACATTCTCAGGTGTTCTGCTTGTTGCAGGCCTTCCAGAACGTGGATTGCTTTCAACAGATTCTTGACCATCTTTGAAGCATTAGTGCCAAACTTTCATTTGTGCTGCACTCATTTCATTGCCCTTGGCCTTCTGAATCATCCAAACAGTTTTTGTGGAGAAATATTTGAGATTAATACAAAATTTGATGCAGATTCATTGCTGTACTCACTCAGTTATTTTGAATGTGACAGCCACACAGTGCACATGCTCACTCAATGGCATCTACCAACCCCACTGACTAGTATAATGAAGTTGTCATTGTTCATGCATGCACGTTCCAGTCCACTCTCCTTGGCTTCCAGGTTACATTGATGTCACGTAAACCATTCTATTAATGGATGGCTTTTCCTGGACGGTTCTCTTGTGGGGGTGTATAATATAGATATAGATAGCTAGAGATAATATAGATGTAGGTGTAGATTAGACATAGGCATAGAGATAGAGATAGAGATAGATAAAGATATATTAATCACATACTGGAACATCCTTTCATTTAGGACAATATGGAAGGAATTTGAGGACATTTTGCTAAGTAGGATAAATCAAAGAAAGAAAGACAAATACTATATGATCTCAGTTATTGGTGGAATCTAAACAAGCTAGATTCATAGAAGTAGAGACTAGAATGGTGGTTATCACGGTCTGAGGTTTGGGGAAATGAGGAGATAGCCATCAAAGGGCACAGACTTGCAGTTATAACATAAATAAGTTTTTGGGATCTGTTGTACAGCATATTGATTATAATTAATAATATTGTATTATATATTTAAAAGTTGCTGAGAGAGTGGATCTTAAATGTTCTCAGCACAAAGATATAAATAGTAATTATGTGATATGACACTAATACTACGGTGATAATCATTTTGCAATATTTAAGAGCATCAGTCAATACACAGTACACCTTAAATTTACACAATGTTATAGGTCATCTCAAACATGGAAAAAGTATGAAAATTAAATAAAAACTAAAAGAATACTGATGTAACACAGAGATACCCAGGCCTGCAGACTAAAGCAGCACCCTTCCAGCTGATCAACAGATGCACAATAAAACATATTTATTATTAAAACCATTAAGTTTTGAAGTGGTCTATTATGCAGTGCAACATCATTTTGGCACTAGCTGTCTAATAAAGGCTCTAATGCCTGTTGGGGGAGGGCATGAAACACAAAAGCAAATACAGGGACTTTAACTCCATGAGTTTATAGTTTATTTACAAAGATATATGTACAAATGACATCAATAAAGTAAATTTTGCAGAGGTATGAAAAATCACATGAGAGCATAGAGTTGAGAATACCTTACTCTGTCTTGAGAAGTTGGAGGAAAGTCATACATAGGAGAAAACAAAATTGGAGCATTGGATAAAGAAGGGACAATATGAGTGAGGACATTCCAGGAGGAAAGAGGGGGGACAGGGCATTGATGGTTGATTAGGCCTGTGCAGGTGACAGAGAATCAGAGGGAACTTATCAGAGCTGTGTTGAGTGCTCATGAGCACTGATCTATAAAGGATACTGAAACAGGGCAAGAGTTCATAAGAAATAGGAAGCCAGTTAACAAGAGGGAGGGAACTCTTGTATAACTGGCAAAGCATAAATTGATCTCAATGCTGCCAATACAGACAGGGGCCTTCAGTGGGGAAAATAAATCCCTGCAGCACTGACCTAATTGACCTTGGCTGTACCAAATACATGTTGAATTGTTTGAAGATTATCAGTTTGAAGGACTGCCAAATCATTTGGCAATGAGGGATGCCAAATCTTGGTCTGGCCTTGGTCCTCAGAGATTATCTAACTCAACATTTTTAATTTACAGATGGGGAAAAAAGAGACTCAGAAAAAGAAAATTCGCCCTAAATAAAAAACCGGAAACCAGAATCCCAATCTGACCCATCACTCCCGACCTAGTTTCATCATATTATATATTTCCTGCCTGAAATTTTCCACAACATGTAGCACTGATAGAACAATCAGAATTGAAGCTTGAGAATAGGTAGCGCTTAAGAAAGAAGTTGGAGACTTAAGAGAACAGAAAAGTTACATATGCACAGAACATCCACAGTATCATGCCATCTTACACAGGGATGTTGGACATTTAGATGAAGCTTTAGATCAAGAGCTAGAGAATGCTGCTGCCTGAGGCAAACTGTTTTTGGAAAGAGGCTTATGTTAGGGGAAGAAAGAGAGGGCACAGAAATTGAAAGTGCAGCTCCTGAGAAACACACCTAACCAAGAAGAAGCTACAACTGGGCTAACAGCTTGCCTAGTTTAGACTCAGGTAAAGAAGAAAACTAGAAAAAAAAAGTGGACATGACCTGGCAATATTACCTTCCGGGAAAATCCAGAAGATGCAAAGGCACAACCCAATGCTTTTTTTCTCCTGAGAATGTTCAGTATCTTCTATAAGGTTAAATATGTTATAAAGGAACCAGAGCCTTCTCTATAGCATGATGGAATATTATCTATTCTTACAGAAGGTTTTAGATGCCTTCAAAGATCCCTTGGTTTTCATACATGCAGACCCGGGGAAAGTCCCTGGAACTGAAAATCTACCTTCCTAAGTGGAGGCACGAAAAAGATGGAAGGAAGAGGCTGGACACTCCAGTCTGGTAATTAATGGAGTTCATTAAGGGAAACTTACGTACAAGGTGTGTCTTGGGCAGCTGCAGGATGAAATGGATCCCTGCATCATTTGACCTGTGTCAAGTACTGTATGTGGTTGGGGCTGGGTGTAGCCATAGATACTAGTACACGAATGCTACCAGGTATGAGAGATTGTATGCTTCCCCAGGTCAGAATAAACCACCTGTTCTAGGAACCAGCACATAGCAAGAAGCAAGGAAGTAGTGCTGTTTTATGTCAGAATGATCATCAGTCACGATTAGACAGTCTCTAAGGGGGCAGGCTGTGGTAAGCAACCTCCATTCTAGTGTCAAGTCCAGCTTGCAGGACAGACAACAGTCACGTCACAGAACAGTCTCTCCTCCACATTTGGGAGTGGAGAACAGGTTTCTCCTAAGCCATAGAGTTCCCAGTGATATGTATATATTACAGTGCATACTTTGAATGATCAACTGGTTAGAATTGAATGAGAAAATTGCCCCCGAGGTGAGGCACATGCTTTCCTGGTGCTGTGGCCATTTCACTTCACACTATCCACCTGTCAGTGGAGTGGGGTGCCTGTTCTGAACCCTCACCTCTGAATAAAAGCTGAACCTTCACAAAACCAAGGCTAGCTCATTCCAAGGGAAATGCCCTGAGTTTGAGGTGAATAAAATCAAAATAGAAAATTATGAAGAACTGTTAGTAATACACTAGAATGCTGACTTCAAAAATGGTCTCTTTTCAGAAAATAAAGCTTGCGTGAGAGCAATTATCAGTGGGGGGGAGAAAAAAGTGGAGGCAAGCAGGAATATTTAAATAATAAATATTGATACAGAGCACCTTCTACAGACCCAGGGATATCTCTAAGATTAAATTTCTGTCATAGGCTCCTTTTAAGCCTGGTGAATATATATATATATATATACTGCTGTATTTAAATCGATTTATGCCTAAAGCATCCACAGAAAGATTCACTCACATCTGCCCTTTGTCCCTCAGCTTGGGCCTCAATGTCCTGTTCTAATTAGTTTAACTCCCTTCATTACCTGCTTCCACCTGTTTTATCTGATCCTTCTATAAACAAGACTCACCTGTCTACCTTCTACAGGGCTAACTTCCCCCTGATGCTACTCTGCATCACTCTGTGATCATTTCATGATCAAGTTGAATTCAGTTTATCCTACTAATACCCAAATGGTGAACTCTCCTCTCCCCTGTCCCCCACAGCAGCTTTCTGAATGATTTCCTTAGAAAATGCCCATATTCTTCCTTCATTTACATGGAAAGACCTCTTCGTACTCTCATTCTATTTCCCTATTTCTTTTCTTTTTGTCCTCTTCCTCTCCTCACAAGATTGTTTTTCATCTATGTCTTTAAATTTATTTTTCTCCTCTGTACACTTTCCACATTACAAAAATCTAATTACTTCAGTTCAGTGTAATTGATACTTAGGTTAATATCTTCAGATTTGACCTCACTCCTAAGTTTTTGCCCCATATTTCCAATGTCTGCTAAATATCACTACTTGGCTATTCGACTTATATTCGAAACCTGATAAACCAAAATAGAACTTTTTGTTTTCCACACAAATGCAATCATCACTGTTTCTGTCAATGCTGGGACCATTTTTCTTGGATTTGAAACCTGAGCACCCTCAATGATTGTTTTGTTTTCCTTGCTCCATGTACCCCACATTCCAATTCAACCACTTTCTTTGGAATCTACTTTTTAACATCTCCCCCATCCACCTTCTTGCCTCTAATCATGTGCCTACATTCCAGTTCAGGTCCTTGTTATTTCTCTCTTGATTATTGCAAGAGGTTCCTAACTGAAGTCTTCTTTCACACTAACTCATTTATGGACATGAACTAAGGAGAAGGGAAATGCTAGTAGGGTGCTGGGCTGAGGAGAATAAAGAGGAGAAAAAAATGAGACAATCGTAACAGCATAATCAATAAAATATGCATTAAAAATAAATAATAAAATGTGGTCAAAATACTTTTAAATTAAGCACTTCTCTGACAGCCATGCCTCCCTCTTTCCTCAAATCTCTCCTTGTGGCTCTTAAGATTTTCCATGACCTCACCCCCAAACTTATTTCCCAAACTTACATAACCACAAGATAAGCTAAATTTAACCACTGGGTCATTATTTGTTACTATATAAAGTTGGAAGTTAGATGTTAATATTAGGTTGATCCTTCTGCTAGATACGTTCTTCCTATCATCTTTACATATCCAAATACAAGCAATTTAGCAGAGCCTAGCTAATTTATTTCCTTCTTTATAAATGTTTTCCACAACTGGAAATAACTCTCACCCCAAAATTCAATAGTATTTCTCTGTGTCTCCATATTTTGTATATTTTGGCATATTAAATATAGCTCTCCTACTAAACCATAAGCCCCTAAGAGTAGACCTCTTTTTAATGAACACTGTATTTTAACAAATATTCAGAAAAAAATACTCCAGTGCAAATAACTTAACAGGATTTCAATAAATGTTTTCTTACTATATAAGGAAATAATCACAGCTAATTTTTTGTTTGTTTGATTGTTTGCTTATTTGTTCTTAGGAAAGAGTATTCACTTTTGCTTGGAAGTGTGACTTTTTTCTACAATTTTTTTAATTGAAAAAATAAGTTCATTTTAAAACTGGATTGTTTTCTTATTGTTTAGTTTTCAGGGTTTTTGTGTTTTGAAATACATTCCCTTATCAGATGTATCTTTTTACATTGTTTTGTTTTGTTTTACAGTTGTTCCAATTATCTCCCCTTCGTCCCCTGCTGCCCAGCCCACCTCCCACCTCCAAGGTCAATCCCCACCCATTTGTCCATGTCGGTGGATCCTCCATATATGTTTCTTGACTATAACAGACACTCCACCAAAGATGTCTAGATGGAAAATAACTATATAAAAAGGTGTTTCACATCATATGTCATCAGGCAAATTAAAACAATGAGATAAAACTATACACCTATTACAATGGCCAAAATCTGAAACACCAACAACACCAAAATCTGGCCAGGATGTGGACTGACAGGAACTCTTATATGCTGCTGATGGAAATGCAAAATGGTAGGGCTATTTTGTGTTCTTACAGTTAAACATTTTCTTACTATATGATCCAGTAGTCAAGCTCCTTGATACTCACCCAAAGGAGTTGAAACTTACATCTACACATGTATGTTTATAGCAGCCTTATTCATAATTTCCAAAACTTGGATGCAACCAAGATACCCTTCAGCTGGTGATTAAATAAAGAAAGTGTGTTACACTCAGACAATGGAATATTATTCAGCACTAAAAAGAAATGAGCTATCAAGCCATGAAAAGACATGGAGGAGCCTTAAATGTAGATGGCTAGTGAAAGAAGGCAATCTGAAAAAGCCCCATACTGTCTTTTCTAACTGTATGATATTCCAAGAACTGCCAAATTATGGAGACAATAAAAAGATCAATAGCTGTGGGGAATAGGGGTTACGGATAGGAGGAGCACAAAGGAATTTTAAGGCAGTGAAAATACTCTGTATGGTTTTATAATTATGTACAGGATATATTTGTCCAAACACACAGAATTTACAATATCAAGAGTGAACCCTAAAGTAAACTATGGACTTTGGATAATTATAACACGTCAATGCCGGTTCATCCTGGGTGAAAGATGAACCACTCCACTGAGTGATATTGATAATGGGGAGGCTACGCATGTATGGGGGCAGGATGTATATGTGAAATCTCTGTACCGTCCTCTCAATTTTATTGTAAACCTGAAACTGTGCTAAAAAGTAGTCTTAAAGATCAGTATGTGTAAGCAAGCATCACAGAAATGTATATGGAACATTTTCAAAATTAATATAAAAAAATAAGTTCAAAGTATTTAAGTACCTTGTTTAAGGTCACGTAGTAAACATGAAGACTAGGCCCTCAGTTTATAACTCTAACATAGGCCTCTTCCTGAGCTCCTGTTCCCTATATACAACTGGCTTCTCTACATTTCCAATTGGATGTTTAAAGCTTTTCACTTGTGATAGTGCTAACACCTGTCCCTTACAGTTCATTCTCTTCAATATCATCTAGACTAACATGACCTCACAGAAACACTACTGAATTTGTTTAATGACTGGTTCCTTTACCCTGTACTTTCTTTGATTCAGTTTGTCCTATGCTTATCTTTCTAACCACCACCTGTAATACAGTCACCATTCAGCTCTGACATTTTCAGTGGCTCCCTACAGAACTACCAAAAGTGGCCCTATATTCTCTGTCTGACAATAAACAAATTGGTATCAACTCTGTCTTCAATAAATTGCTCTGAATACCCCCAACTTGTGGCCTCCACACCAGACAAACTAATCTCTTCCTTACATTTGAATACAGCATGTGTATTTTCACCCTTTTCAGGAATTACATACACGGTTCTTCTTTAATGAAAGAGACTTCATGTTTCTACCCATTTATCAAAGCCTAAAGTGACCATACATCTTACTTTCCAAACCAGGACTCTTTGTTTGGGAGGAGGAGGACAGGTAGAGAAGGACTGACTACTTAGGCACTATCTCAGATAAACTGGCATGTACATTAACCTACTTAATGTGTACATACCTATCTATAGCAAATCTCACCTCTCCCCAAAGTTTTCAGATTCCCTGGCTTTAGGTAATCACTTTCTCTTTTTAGATCATTTCTGTTTCATAGCAAAGCACACAAAAGTCAGCACCCTAAAATGAAGATCTGAAACCCAACTCCTCTACTTATTAACTGTGTGATCATGAGCAGGTTATCTAAACCCTTTGGGATTCTGTCTTTGTTTGCACATGGGATTATTGTCCTCATTTCTTTTTCTCCCTTTAGTAGGATAATACATGTGCATCCTTTGTCTGATAACTTTGCATGGTCTTCCACTGTGGGTGGAATACACTTCCATTTCCTCTTGATTCTGGCCTTGGACATTTGACTTAATTGGACTTGATTTGGCACACACACACACACACACACACACCTGTAGAACTCACAAGATTTTCCATAACTAGTTTGGGGGAAAGATGACAGGAAAAAAGTGATCTTGAAAGCCTTGTATTCTCTTTGCTCTGTGGCCTTGTTTCTGATGTTCCAATGCCCTGAAAAACAATTCAGACCAATATTTACCTAAGTAAGACTTAATCCAGCTTCAGATGTACATTTAGAGGATATTGCCAATTCTAGGTTAAGCATCTCTCTTACAAAAGCACTTTTTAAAAAATCCTAGTTGAAGGCACTTAAGGAACTGAAGTTGTTTTCTGACCTGCCAGCCTTCCCAATTATGCTGTAAGTTCATTCAAGGCACACACTGTGTTTCTTTACTTATCACCAACACCTAGCGCAGTCTTGACTCATACTAAGTACTAAAAGACAAGATAAAAGAAAAGGAAATAAAGAAGAAAGTAAAGAAGAAAAAGTGGAAGAGACAGAGACAGAAACAGAGAGAGAATGAGAAGAGAGAAGGAAGAAAGCAAGCAAGAAAGAAGAAATGAAAATGTTATTTTTATTTTCTTCCAAGAAAAGAATGTTCAAAGGGTAAGACAGTTACCATAATGTCATCAAAACTCATTTCCAACCCAAATCTACATTTTGCTTCAAATTATATGTCACTGTGTGCTTTTCCCTTCATCAGAGTAATAGGATATTTATTTTAAATGCCAACTCATTATAAAACCCATTTGAGGCAAAATGGAACAAATGGAATAAGGTAGATTTACTGAAATTTCCATTCATCTCTTCCTAATTCTTCTTCTTGTTCATTTTAGAAAAAGGCTCTGATCTATTAAAAAAGGGCGGGAAGCCTCTAGCAAGAGACAAATGTAGAATATTTATCTCATTTGCTTTGTAAAATTAAGGAAAAGAAACTTCATCATTTATTTAAACAAACTTACTTGTGCTTCATATTTATGGATTGGAATTAGAGATAAGAAACCTAGATCTGGTTAGTAACAGGAAAAAAGACAAAAATAGAGCAATAGAAAAAAGGAACAATGCAAAGGAAAGTAAAAATAGAAATCACCTTACAGTAAAATTTGTTTAGAGCTCTTCAACTATTTTAATCCTCAATTCTAAATGCACCCCTCTGAGCACAAACAGAAGGATTCAACTGGTTCTAAGACAATCTCTGATACTGAGGAGCAGAACTGGAGAGATACTCTTCTGGATTTTGATGAGATCTAGTTGAAACTAAGATATGGTCATCAAGGCACCGGTTACCATCTTTGGCTAAAGGAACAGTAGGTCAGGCACTAATCAATAACAAGAGACAGCCCTCACTTCATTTTTAAAATTTAAGTAGAACAAGCATTCGTTAAGACTTTTCAGCACTTTCTATTCTATTTTTTTTAAATAACCACTTTCAAAATTGATTCAAAGAATTCAAAAAAGAAGAAATAGCAAAAATATTGGGAGAAAAAGAAAGAACTCAGCAATTTTAATTGTCCACATGGATCATAAAAATGGATTTGTCTAAGGGAGAACTACCCAAGACATTCACCATAAAATACACAAAAAATGGCTAATGTTCTGTTAATGTACATTAATTTCTACTATATTGATATACTCACTTGCCCTCATGTTTTCACTTCTCTGGTGTGTTCCTCACAAACAAAAATCTCTCAATAAATATTAGTAAATGGATAAACACAAGATTGAATGAATGATCTGTTTATTTATCATTAGGATCAGGACTCTTGCTGAATCCCCTGTTTGCACTCAAAGGTGATTCCTCTGAAAGGAGGAGAGACCGTGCCTGTCTGCCACCTGACTGCTAAGCCCTTGGTCTAAGCTAATTCTGCAGCAACAAGTGCCATGTGGACAGGGAAGACAGACATACAGATGCTGCCTGGATGCATCAAGAAACTGAATTGCCACCACATCCCAATGCTGAATTTATTGCTGACAGTGTAATTAATTGGCTGACTCCTTGTTTTTAAATTGGTCCCCCTCAATGGACAGCCATGCTGGGGGCTGGACTAATTGTGCCTTTGACAGGAGTGAGCTCCACAGGTGCAGCGCTGCAGCAGAAGCGTCGTGAGGTCAGCCCTTTGGCACTGCACAGAAACCCACACACTCTCTCTCCCCAGGCCACTGACAGGCTGCCCCATGCCCAGCAAACACATAGCATTTTTTGAGCGCTTTTCTGTCCCAGGTATATACAATGAGAAAAAAAATCATTTCTTAGTTTTCTATACTAGTGAGAATTTCTTAAATGTAGACTGAAATATCACCTTTAATAATCACTGAAGAAAATGATTGCAATAATTCCATTAGATATTATCCAAATTACCAAATTAGAAGAGCAGCTAGAGGTACTGTGGGAGCATCAAAAAGCCAATTTAATTCATCTCTGAGTTCAGCAATCAAGTCTATGTTTTTATTCCTATACCATGGAGAATGATCTTTATTTTATCATCTAAAAACACACACACCTCTAGGACTCATATGATGGGGATTAGTAAAATAATGCTTGCAGAATATTTTACATCAAAGAATTCTAAAGGTATTTTTACAGTGAGAATGACCAATACATCAAGCATGGGTTTATCAAGTAGTAATGCCAGACCGAATCCATGACACAAGCAATGGTCTTTCTCCTGGCCTCATGGCCGCTCCTTCCCTACCTGTAACCTGGGAATCAGTGCACATCACTGACCACAGGTCTACCTGACTGTAGTCTCGGGAAAGTCACGTGACAGCTCTGTTCTTTAGAGTTTAATCCAGAAAATGCTCGAGGGCTGAACACAATGAATCTCAAAACTTCTGTGACTTTATCTGAATATTGAGGCAAATAATAATTTTAATGTAATTATTCAAGTTTTAATAATGAATAAAAATATGTGAATATACAATGTAAATGCAAGTAACTGTTGGCATTTTTGTTATCACAAATATCAATGTCCATGAATTGACTGTTTTCTTATGAAAAGGTTTCTACATTTCCTTTTTTGGTTTGCTCATTTTCCATTCTGTATTCCAAGGCGGACCAATAGATTGCCATGAAATCAGGTTAAACATTGATCTTTCACCCTGACATTGCGTTAACTTTTCTAATAAACATCTTCACTGTGTCAGCCAGGACTGTGTTTACATGTTGAGCCCAGCAGCCAACTGTCTTGCTTCTCTTAGGTGCTTTTGAATTCCAGAAGGAGTCTTATCGGGAAGGCTAGAATCATGCATCCGCCATGCCTTTCAATTTTGTACTTTAGATTAACTGCTTCTTTTCCTTCACATTCTTAAGGCCTTCTCAGAAATTTCCTTCCCAATTCACTTGGTAAGTGCCTGCTCCAGCTGTCATTCTTTAATGAATTCATGTCTTTTCTCCTATTTTGCCCATGCCGCCCTTATTATCTGCAGTGAGGATTCTGAGCTTTGACCTCCCTCCTCGTCCCGCTGCCTGAGGAGAATTGAAGGCAGACCCTCAGACCTCAAATAGTTTAGATTTTGAAGATCCAGCTTTGGCTGGGATGAAGCCAGGATGGGGGTGGAAATAAGCATTGATTTTTTTTTAATTTACAGCCTTCTGAAAATTAACTATTTCTGTTCAGATGCAGGGGCTGAGTAAAAGTGTGAACCAGTAGATGAGCCTAAACATGCCCGATAAAATACTCTGTTTTTTAATGTTATGAAAAGTACATGTTCAGAGATGCGTTGCCATATCTGCCAAGAGAGCCAATGCTGCCTGCTTCATTAGAGCCTCGGGCACAACTAACCACCAGAGAAGGCTGAGAAGAGAGGCTGCACGGGGTGCAACAAAGCCTTCGTTTCTGAATGAGTTCTTCCTTTGGAGTGCCAGAGAAACAGGTCAGAGAATGTGGGCTGGGTCTCTAAAGGACATCTAATAGCTCCTTCCTAGAGATGCGGTTTAAAATTAAAAGGTGGTAATTATTGCTCGGATAAAGAAAGGTACCCCACCGTCCCTTTATTTCAGTTAAGAATAGTGAAGATCTGACAGAATCTTGGGTGCCTGAGGAAATATCCTATCCAGACCCATAGAACCAGATCAATCAGTCAAAAATCAGTGTAGTTATAAAGAAGATTCATTAGACTAACTCCCACCACTTGCTAAGAGGTTATCTACACCAGCCTCTATGCTACGTACTTAATATACATCTCGTGCAGAGGCACATGCTGTTACTTATTTTATGGTCAGGAAAGAAGAGGTTATCATAGACTAAATAACTTCTTCAAAGTTGCACATCTGCATGCTTTAGCAGAATTACAACCCAAATCTGCCCGACTCTAAAACCTCTCTGGCATTCTGTGCTACTCCAACAGCCACACCAGTAGAGAGCAGCAGAGAACAGGGATGCAGACACTCGGGAGCCTCATCACAGAATCCCTTAATGCAGAGGTTCCTCCTTCCAGGAGAGCACTGCCCCTGCTGTCATAGTACCTTGCATAGACTGTATTAGTACTTTCAACTCATTACATTGTGGTCTGAAATTTGGGGGGAGGGAGAGAGAGAAGGGAAGGGAAGGGAAGGGAAGGGAAGGGGAGGGGAAGGGAGGGGAGGGGAGGGAAGAGGAACATAGAGAACAGATATCTAAATCTTGGCTCTTCCCATTTTAAACAAGTTACTGAATATCTCTTGTTCTATTTTTTTTACCTACAAACAGGGATACAACTATTCAATGCGTGAGGTTTTAAAAGGATAATAAAAATAAAAGGCCTTAGAATAATGTTCTGCATTACAGCCACTTCTTTCTGTTTAGATTTTAATCTAGTCCAATGTCACACAGCATTTTAGAGCGCAGGCCACAGAGCTGCAGTTCCTGACCCCAGACGAACCGCTTAGCCCATGGCCACTGCTCAGGGACCTGAGGTGATTGGAGGATACTCAGAACTACAATGACTGCAGGAGCTGTTGCAAAACTTTAGGTTTCAGAAAATATATTTATTGCTTTTTAAAACATGCATTTTTCTTTCATATTATGATCAGCCTCTTTAGCTCTCTAGAAGAGGGCTTTTCCACCTTCCTTCTTTTTTAAATTTACTTATTTTTTACTTTAATTGTATTGTTTACACTACTACAGACATCTTATTCCCCTCCCCTTTGACCACCTCCCCCCACCCTCCCCTGCCATCACCACACTGTTGTCTGTGTCTGTGGGCTATGCCGACATATATTCTTTGATTAATCCCTGCACCTTCTTTCATCCAGTCCCCCACTACCCCATCCCCTCTGACAGCTGTCAGTCTGTTCCATGTGTCCATGCCTCTGTTTCTATTTTGTTTGTCATTTTGTTTTGTTCATTAGATTCCATGTATAAGTGAGATTATATGGTATTCATCTTTCACTGACTAGCTTATTTCACTTAGTATAATAATCTCCATTCCATCCATGCTGTCACAAAAGGTAAGAAAGAGTTTCTTCTTTTTTTACAGCTGCGTAGTATTCCATTGTGTAAATGTATCACAGCTTTTTTATCCGCTCATCTACTGATGGGCACTTGGGCTGTTTCCAGGTCTTGGTTATTGCATTTAATTCCATTAATGAATATAGGGGTGCATATATTCTTTCATACTGATGTTTGGGGATTCTTAGGATATATTCCTAGAAGTAGGATTGCTGGGTTATAAGGCAGTTCCATTTTTTCTTTTTTGAGGAAAATCCATATTGTTTTTCACAGTGGCTGTACCAGTTTACTAGGCTCCCTTTTCTCCACAACCTCGCCTCAGGCCGAGATAATTAGGACACATCATAAAATTACACAGGTACCTCTAACAAAGGGCATGCTTCTGCTAATAGGTTGATTTTGCATTTCACAAACAATTTCACACGTTTATCAGTCTATAGCAAATTAATCATTCATTTATTTACTCACTGAATAAACACCCAGTAATATCTGCATTATCTCAGAGATATAAATATAAATAAGTGAAGTCTTTGCCATGGAAATTTTTATTTAGTGATATGAGACAGACATATACACAAGTCAATTAAAATTTAATGTGGCAACTTCCACAACGTATATGAAAAAGG
>VMDR010017666.1:0-19880 GCA_007922815.1 Macrotus californicus
ACAGCCTTCAAAAGTTAATCCCTGCAAAAAGCTCTGTTTTTCTCCCATCCAGAGGAAACCTCAGGATTGCTTCTCCCTCCCCATTACCCTAAATACACAGGGTGGAGACAAAGTAGGTTTACAGTCATTTGTATGGAAAATAATACAATAATGAGTAAAGAGTAATACAAGAAAATCTGTTTCACGTACAACTGTAAACCTATGCATGCCCACCCTGCATTTGCTCTAAGGACCACCAGGTGGCAATATTTCCACGCTTTTGCCCCTCCAGACTGCTGAAAAACAGGGTTTAGGGAAAAGCAGACAGGCTCAGGGTGTTGGAACAGCACTCAAGGAGGCCTCCGAGGCACACAATTCTGAACCTTTTTTGTTTTGTTCATCTGGGGAGGGATGTTCTTTCACTTTTTCTTTTCTTTTTATTCTCTTCATTCTTTTTAGTTAGGAACAATCTCCAGTGTATGTAAAAGTAGCAATTACAGTACGAGAACCTTAGTTTTTTCACTCTTTTGAGGGTCCGTGGCCCAAAGGATGCCCATTGTTGCCAAGTGCTTTGTATTTCCTGCAGTCTAGGACATTGTCCTCTGCCGCTGCTGGACAGCCTTCGAATCGGGAATTAATAAGCACATCCTGCTATCCCGTGATTCTCAGACACCATGAGGTCATTGTCCCAACAATGCCCCTTATAGCAGTAGGATCCATTCCAGAGTCAGCACTGTGTTCAAGTTATCACGTCTCCTGCCCAAGATGGTGCCGCAGTGTGGTGGGAAGGCCCATGTCACACACCCTGTGCAAATGGGAAAAATACCCTATTCCCTGTTTTGTGCCTCCGGTGTATTCGGACTGGGGAGTTCACCTGCATGCACGGTCTTGCAAAGGCTCCAAACAGGAAACTCCTAAATCTGCTAGAGGTGCGTTTCCATGGTATGCCGATCTCAATGCGCCCTTATTCGTTCTACTTCTGACGCATCTGAAAAATAATTCCCTTTAGGCAAGAGCTCATTTTTCATGTTCTTTCCCCCCCCCCCCCACTCTTTGTTCTGACTTATTTAGGTCACGGGACTGCTGTCCTCCGTGTTCAGACGTTTTAAAGAGGCCTGCACCCGCGGTAAAGAAAAGTGCTTGTGGGTATCCACCATGTTGTATATTGATTGTATTTTCTCCCCTTCTCACCAAGGAGTTTCTTCCCCTGAGAAGAGAATCAGATTTGTGGAGGTTATAAGTCTTATTTCTTTAAATATTTCCTTTGTTCCTTCTATCTCTTTCTCTTCCTGGAAAAATTCACCCGTCTCTCAGAGTTAGTGTGATGGTGCCTGGTTCATTCCTCTGCGCTCTGCCTGTCCCTCTCCCTGTCCTGGCGCTCGCTGGTTACATTGTAACAGTTCGCTTCTGGAGGTGGGAGTTAGGTCTGTATTCATTGCAGACTCCTAGAGCTAATCACAGGGCTTGACACCGAGCACCTGGTCAGTTTAACAGGGAAGATACTTAACAGGCCTTTCCTTTAGATATTTTCCTCTAGTATTTTTCTCAGTTAGATGGCATATGTGGAAAGTGGAATAGAAAGCATTGTCCCATAGGCTGAAGACGTAGTTTATTATTGATGACCAGGAGGTATCCCGTGGACACCTGGGCAGTGCCAGAGAGCACGACATGAGGTAGTCTCTGAAAACCCAGGCCGTCCTGTTGAAGGCTTGTTGCTAACCACAGTACAATTCATTCACTTAAGCTTCTGGAAACTTAAAGTGTTTCCAGACATTTCTGGCTCCTTACTAAGATTTTTAAAAATGGCTACAAATAGTGCTTGGTAAGCAGGGTCATTTAAAAACACTGGTGAGAATTACCGTGGGCATCACTAATGGCCTACAACTTGCTCTTCTAGGGCCCATTGGTCCCCGTGTTGAAGTGCACCTAGAATTGTCCTCTGGGGAAGATGCTGTCCCTGCCTCCCGCTGTCCCTGGGCCACCTGCCTGTGTGGTGAGTGGCCTTCTGTTCGTGCTCGTGGTACTTGATTCAGCTCGACCCAGCTGACGATGAAGCGGTGCGGACCGGCCCGAAGTTTGCATAATATAATTTGCACTTCAGATGGCTGTCCAAGTAAAACCCCAAACTCACTGCTCACCAATGTTTATAAAAGCCAAGAAATAATATTTATGGGAGTTTGCCTGAGCGTGACTGCTGGGTGCACGGCCTGGGCGGCCTTCCTCGGGGGAAGTTAGGTAGCTCACCTTCATTCTTGTCTGCTCCCTCCTCCCTGAGTTGATTCTGGTTGTGATAAAGGGGGATGCAGCTCACCTGCTCCTCCGAATATGCCAGGCCCTCCAACAACCACGCTTGGACAGCACGTGCCCCATGCTGCTTTGGTCCTGTGTAGACCTCCGTTTACTGAACAGGTGAGCAGAATACGACAGAGGGTGAAAGCCGGGGCTTTGGGGACAGGTGTTCCTGATTGGGATCCTGCTCTAGTCCTGGCTCTTCCTTTTGCCAGCGGTGTGACTGCTGCCAGTTCGCCTGGTTTCCCTGAGTCTCAGTTTCCCCGTCTGTAACAGAGGGGAAGAGCACCCCTGCGGTGATTGAACCAATAATTAAGTGCGGCAGTCGGCACAGAGCCTGGCCCGTAGTATGTACTCAATATAGATTTTCAACATTTGATGTAATTGCACACACTGGCGCACTATCATTGGCCTGCGTGGGCATAACCTGTAACAGGGGTCCCCAGTGGTGGGGTGGTAGGGATTCGCCAAGATGATCAGTCATTCCATCCGTGCATTCATTCGGCAAGTGTTTGCTGACAGATTCTCGTGGCCGGTGCTAAAACAATGAATAAAACGTTAAACGGTCCTTCCCTGACAGAGTCGGCCTTCTAGTTGGTGGTGAGTGGGGGCATGCAGTAAGCACACAAAGGGGTGGATTGTTTAAAACATTGTAAGGTGAGAATGCTCGGGAAACATGGGGACAAGATGGGAGGGCAGAGGGGGCACTTCAGGAATGTGGTCGTGGCGGGCCTCACCGAGCAGGTGTTGTTGGGCCAATGCTTGAAGGAAGTAGGGCTGAGGGGTGCGGAGAGCTGGGGAAGAGCACCCCTGGAGCCTTGGTGTGGGAGTAAACCCTGCTGTGCTCCAGAAATTGCCTGGAGATGGAGGTGCCTGGAGGGCAGGGGCAGGGGAGCAGGCTGGGGTGGGGTGGGGGAGGGGTTCACTTAGGCCTGTGGCCTCGGGAAGGATGTTGGCTCTCGCTCTGGATGAGGTGGGAGCCATTGGAGGGCCTGCGTGAAGGGCGTGCTCTTCAACTTGAACTCCCAGCTTCCTTCCCGCCCTCCTCTCCTCCCTTCCATGTTCCGTTTTCTCCTCCTTCCCCCGCCCTCCCCTCCCCGCTTCAACTACTTCCCCTTCTTCTTCTTCCTCCTCCAATTGTCTTCCTTCTCCTCCTTCACCTCCTCCTCCTCCGTCTTTCTCTTCCTCTCTTCCTCCTCTCCAACTTCCGGTAGGTCAATAGCAACGTCCCCCTCAAACTGCCATATCAGTTCGGCTGTGTCCCTGAGCGGCTGGTTGGTTTTCAGACAAGGTTATGGAAGCTGACTCGCGTGACGTCCAAAGCCGTGTGCCCCGTGGTGACCTCCAGAAAGCCAGTCTCCAGCAGCTTTCAGAGCACGTGCCGCAGTCGGCCGTGACTCCCCGGCTGCAGGACTGCTTGGCTCCCAGTGAGTCCCTCCCCTAGCCAGTCGGCTCCCAGGAGGCAGGGGCCAAGGTGCAGCTTGAAACATGAGCATTGCACCCCCGGGCCCACTGCACCGCCCTGTCCTGAATACAGACTGGCTGAATAATTGAACACGTTGAATCGATGGGATAGTTTTTATTTCCTTTATTGCCGTCGGGTGAGCGCCACTCGAGATGAGACTCTGTTCAGAGAGCCAGGGGCAATTGTTAGTGGATAACAATCTATCTGTTTAAGAATTCATCACAAGACTGAACTTCACACCCACAAGGTGCGGGCCAAGGGCCCAGCTCTTGTTAGGATTTGGCAGTGGGCTGACATATTCCCACTCTGCCAATTTGTTGGGAAGTCGAATGAGAAGGTTACAGAGAAATGGTAAGATTAGATAAGGAAGCCCATTTGTGTGTGTGTGTGTGTGTGTGTGTAAATAAAAGAATTTAGGAGACTCAGTTGAGTGTTTTTTTAACTTAAATGACTTTGTCATATTTAATATGGATATACAGACATTTAAACCTCTATAAAAACTCTATTTTTTACAGCTCTTATACAACTATAACATCAAATAAATGTATCATTTAATGCAGACACAATGACGAGATGCAACTGGAATGAACAGCATCAGGGAGACAAGATGACTTCTCCCAGGTGAGTGAGCGCCGCCGTGTCCGCAGGCTCTGTTCTCCTTGGCAGGCTTCCACGCTGGCCCCCCAGGTGGTCTGATTCTCCCAACAGTCTCCTTTACTCAGGACATTGCAAAGTACGCATCCCTCCTGCCATCTGCGATGCAATACGCCTTTTACCTTTGCTGGGTTCCAAATGCCTCATCGATCAGCGGGTGTCTGCTTAGCTCCCCAAAGCACAGGCGGTCTCACCCGATGGCTGTGTGCTCAATAAGCATGAGCAGGTGGCCACGGTCGTGTTCTCCTCAGGCAGGAGGAGGCTTCCAATGCGCCCAGAAAGCGTTTCCTTTAACATTTTTCTATTACTGCTGAAATAAAAGTTAATAATTTACTAATTTATGTAGAAAAACTTGAGAGATTCAAATATATGTCAGAGGACTGTGGCTTAAAAACATTAGGAGACATAGTTACTTGTTGCCTATTCATTCAGATCCAAATAATCAATTTGGTATTTTTCTTTTTTTTTTAAATTTATTGATTTTAGAGAAAGAGAGGAAGGTGAAGGGAAGAGAGAGAGAGAGACAGACAGACATTGATTTGTTGTTCCACTTATCTATGCATTTATTGGTTGATTCTTGTATGTGCCCTGACTGGGAATCGAACCCACAACCTTGGTACATCGGGACAATGCTCTAACCAACTGAGCTACCTGGCCAGGGCCTTGGTATTATTTCCTGTGTGTGTGTGCACATGTGTGTGTCTGTGTGTGTGTGTGTTAGAGAGAGGGGAAGAGAGAGAGGGAAAGGGGGAGAAAGGAGTTATTTTTGTAACTGTTGATATTAAACTGCTCCTTGAATTTTGATGGTACCTAATCTCTTATGGAGATATTTGAGGAGAATTGGGCTGTATGTCTGCCTCTGGTTCTTTTCCAGATTTTTAATATTAAGTCTTGAAATGAAAGTTACTGGGTAGTTCTAGTGAATAACTGTAAGAATTCCAGAATGCATATCTTGGGCAAATTCCAAGACTATTGCTTTTTCTTTTCCACTTGAGTCAAATATTTTAAAATTTTGGAGATGGTGTTTACCATTCTGTTACATTCTAGACTATTCATTAGTTTATCTAAAACTTGCTGCTTTTTGTTTGGGTGATGATAAACAAGTTTATCATCTGTTTTTAGTCTTTGGTAATTGTCACGAAGCAAACTTCAGTTAAAATGTCATTATTTCATTTCTTGACTTTACCCAAATGTTTTCTGAAGTGTTCTGTGAATTCTTCACAAATACAGTATATACGTTTCTACTGCCAAAGAATGTATTTGTCTTAAGTTTGAGTTTTGAACTCTAACATCTGTGAGCATTTGAAATGGAATTATGTTTCAAAATCTAATTGTGAAATTAATGTGGCATCTACATCTTGGGAATGTACAAGAGCCTCAATATTTAGATGACCATATGAACACAAAGCGTAGGGACTTCAATTTCAATTTCGTGGTTTGTTTTCTGGTTCTATTTATAGAGCAATTCTAGTGGTTTACAAACAAAACATGTTAGGTATTAATTAGCAGAACACACAAATGTTAACATTCAGTTTTTAAATTTAATCCTTTCTTGGAGAAAGGGCAAAAGTGGATTAAAGTCAGGCCATGAAACAAAACTTTAATATGAGAACATGAATTTCTACTTCATATTCCAAATCCATGACGATTTGGGACACCCATTAGTATTTGATTGCTTTTCGTTTTCAGCCAGATGTTTGGCATTCTGTCGGCCCGGCCGCAGTGAACCATGGCCAGTGGACACGCTGACTCGGAGGCGGGTTTGCCATCGCGGTGTCTTCAGTGTGGTGCCTGTTTACAGCGAGACTTGCTCACTATTTTTATTAGGGCGTTTACAGTCCCAGCCTGAGACTTTCCCCCAAGCCATTTCAGTTTTACTGCCGCAGAGAGATACTGTTACTGTAATTTTGGTAAAGAGTCATCCCTCAAACACTGAGCTAGGATTGCGCTGAGCAGGCTGTATTTGTGTGTACGTGAACTTGCCCTTACACAATGTTTCTCGTGTGTGCCGCTGCTTAATCTGCTGGCACTTTGTACTGTACGCACACATACGCTTAAAAATCATTGTGGAAGCTTCAGTTTGCATTTTACATTTTTCAAGGTGTTGAGATGGGCGTATAAACACACAGGTACACTCAGGTAAACGTTTAGTGACGCACATATTATTGAGCCACGAGACTGAAGGTTGGTGCAAACTGAGAGGGACTCAGTTAGGGTGTTTCAGTTGCAAAAAAACAACCCAACTCGCACTGGCTTAACTAGACAGGACAAGGAAGAGCTCACGTGGTGGAAGTCCCGTAACGAGGAGGACCTCAGGGCTGCTTGGTCCAGCGGCCTGCGGTCTCCCAGGGTCCAGGTATTTTCTGTCTGTCTGCTCTGACATCTGCAGTATCAGCTCATGCCAAGGCTCGTCTTCTGAGGGGTTGTGGTTTGGCTGCGCCTCAGCCAGGGCTTCGTGCTTCTCTATTCACACCCAGCAGGAGAGCGTTCCGGAGTCCTGTGGTTCTCTGCAAAGTGGGAAACCCAGAACCCACGCTTCTTTCATTGCATTGGGTTGAATTGGGCCACACTGCTCCTGAACCGATTTGTTCGCTGATGGGCAGAGGCCTAGGTTCCGAACCCGACGCCGTCTCTGAGCTTCGCTTCAAAGAGCGCATCAAGGGTCAGGCAGAGGTGTCGCAAGCTTAGTCTCCTGGGGCTGAGTCCAGAGACAGTCTGACCTCATCTTAGCCTGGTGACCTCATCTTAACTTGAAGACAACTTCAAAGACCCTATTTCTAAAGAAACAGGTAGGTGCCCAGGGTTTTGGGGGACACAAGGCAACCTCCAAGAAGGGGTTTCAAGAGGACCTATGGAGAATTTGATACGCGTCTCCTGGAGTTTGGGGCATATGATCAGTGTCAAGTTCTCTATAAGAGAAGGTGAAAGGTGAGAGAATGCGGCAGCTGCCCTGGCAAGTCAGTGCAGAGAGACTTGGGGATGTGGCTGCCCCTCAGCCCACACCCTGGCACAGGTGTGTGCTCCCAGGGAGCAGAGAGAGTTTGCTGACAAGAAGCTGTCCTGGGCTCTTCTGCGCAGGGGTCTTTAGAAGGCAGCTGGAGGGGTGCTCTCTCCAGTCCCCAAAGAGTGGATCGCCCACAATGTTTTTTTTGTGTGTTTGTGTGTGTGTGTGTGTGGCTCGAAAGCTCATTTTTAAATTGCCAAATGATATTCTGTTGTATGGATGTGCCACAGTGTGTTTATCCATTCACCTGTTGAAGGACGGCTGGTTGCATAAAGCACCTGTAAGCATTTATGGGCAGGCTATTGTTTAAACCTGTTTTCAAATCAATTGGGAAAATACCTAAGAGTGTCATTGATTCCGGGGTCATAGGTAAGATTATGTTTAATTTTGTTAGAAACTACTGAACTGTCTTCCAAAGTGGCTGGCTGCTCTGTGTTGCATTCCAGCCGGTAGTGAGTGGGAGTTCTTGTTGCCCCACATCCTCGCCAGCATTTGGTGTTGTCTGTGTTTTGAATTTTGACCATTCTAATAAATGTGTGTTGGGTATCTCATTGTTTTAATTTTTAATTCCCTAATTACAAGTGATGTCGAGCATCTTTTCCTATGCTTGTTTGCCATCACTGTGGGAAAATGTCCGCTTATATCTTTTGCACATTTTTAAAATTGGCTTGTTTGTTTTCTTATTGTTGAGTCTGAAAAGTTCTTTATCTATTTTGGATTCAAGTCCTTTGTCAGAGACATGTTTTGCAAATATTGTCTTCCAGTCTGTGGTTTGCCTTTTCATTTTCCCAACAGCGTCTTTCCCAGAGTATACATTTTACACATTTTAATGAGGCCCCACTTACCAATTGTTGTTTCACGGATTTACTTTTGGTGTCATTTCTAGAGAGTCATGGCCAAATCTACGGTCACATAGATTTTTTTCTATTTTCTTCTAGACGTTTGTAATTTTGCATTTTATATTTGGGTCTGTGATCCTTCTTGAGTAAATTTTTATGAAGAGCTTAATTTTAAATAATTGTTTGTGACATCAGTCTTTTTGTACCATGGCGTGACTAATTCGGGTGAATCTCTGATCTTTTTCCATTACGCCAATCACTTGGGAGTTCGTTTCACTGTAAGGCTGCTGCATTTCTTCTAGACCGGCCTCAGACTGCGTTCTTCCTCGCCGGCTCAGCTGGGCGAATGCTCTTTCCGCATGGTTGAGCTTAGGAGGTTCAATTGACTGCCTCAGTTAACATCTCGTTCACTGGCATCCCGTGGATGCAGGGGTGTCCAACCTGTGGGCCGCGGGCGGCTTTGAGTGCAGCCCAACACAAAATCGTAAATTTACTTAAAGTCTTTTTTTTTCCCCTCATCAATTTTTGTTAGTGCTTGTGTATTTAATGTGTGGCCCAAGACAACTCTTCTTCCCGTGTGGCCCAGAGATGCCAAAATGTTGGACAACGCTGCTAGAGATAACTCTAGAATTAGAGAAGGCTGGGGAGGGTTGTCACCTTTTAAACTGACATATTCAGGTAAGATAATAGTGGGTATGTTCAGGTGAGAGGTAATTCCTTCTATGCACACTGATATTTTTCTCTTCTGATTCAGTGTTCGCCCACCTCCTGTCTTAACCTGGGAGTCTGCATCCCTGTGGCCCCCGAAGGGAGGTTGGCCTGGTCACAGACTCTTGGACAGTCCTGCCTCTGATGTGGAAGATGCAGGAAGCTATAGGTCAGAGGCCCCCAGCTTCTAACTTACTTAATCCTGCTGCGAGTTCTGTTCCAATCCTAAGGTTGGATTGTCCAGCTGAGCCGACAATTTCCTGCAAGGTTGCTGCTTAAATAGCCGATGTCTTAGATTCAGTCTAGCCCTTTGGCTAGGAGTAGTCATATGTTCTCTTCCTAATTCTTGGTGGGTTCATCTTCAGTTTCAAGCCTGCATCTGCCTTTATAACATCCGGAAGTAACTAGTGTCACACAGGATGCTTATGCCCAGGCCCGCAGCCCGCAGCCTTCATCCTTCCCATGGGCCAGCGTGGATTCTGGCTAGCGCTCTCTCTCTCTCTCTCTCTCTCTCTCTCTCTCTCCCTCTCCCTCTCTCTCCCCCTCTCTCCACCCACCCAGAGTCCTCCTTCACTCCCACAGCTCCTGTGTGTGGGCCCAGCCTGAGGTGTCACTTCTCTCTGGGAGTCACATGATGACTAGGTCCATGTAACCATGTGTACCAGAGTGGGCCCTGTCTGCCTCTCCCAGCCCCTTCCCTGCCTTCCTCATGCGCCTCCATCCCCACGCCCTCAGCGCACCAAACTCGGGCAGTTTCCCAAACCTGTGCTTGTCCTTATCCTCCATCTGTGCTTTTCCTTCATCCGTCCTCCTGGTCTTCGCTCAGATGTCCCTTCACCATCTAAACCAGGTCATGATTGTTCCTCGAGACCTGGCCAAGCATCAACTCTTTCCAGAAGTCACTGCACCCCCATGTCCTGTGCCTCTGGACTCCTTGTTTGTCCTGCTCACAGAGCCCTCTCCTTGTGTTTGTTGATTGAGTAACTGAACTAATACATGAATGAATGAATACATTTACTACTTGATCCCTTTGCCTACTTAGAGACTTAGGAGGTTTAGCTTCACAGGCATTCAAGGATTATGAGGTTCCCTAGGGAGCTGAATCTGTCTGGCACGCCAGGATGCAGTGTGGGGGGCAGAAGGAGACGGGGTGGAGAGTGGGGGTTAGTGAGGCACAAGCGGGTGCAGGGCAGGTGTAAGGCACCGGTCATTTTATCGCTGTTGACAAGATGGTCTACCTTCGGGGGCAGGTGAATTCCTCTGATCTCTACTGCTGTGACAGCTAACACACTCATTCTCAACACGGTGAGATCAGAAAAGTTTCTTCTTGGGAAGTAAAAAATCTTAGCTTATCACAGTGGCTCATTATGGCCCTCCAAAAGTTCCAGTTCACAAACAGACAGACAGTGGGTCCGTGGATTTACGATTTTATGGGAGAGGCGGTCAGGAAAAAAATGGTCCAGAAAGGCTTCTTGGGAGAAAGGTGGTAATGATGAGAAACTTGATAAAAACTGGACTAATAGATAAGTTATCTCAAAGCTGAGGAAGAGGGGCTCTGGCCAGAGAGACCTGGACAGTGGGGGCACTCCTGTATGGCCCAAAGGTCCCAGCAGAGGGGTGAGCAGGGCAGATCAGCAGCTCTGCAGCCCCGCCCCGAGCCTTGCCTGCCATGGCAGGACTCTGCTCACTTCGCACGCTCTTGGAGGGGTCTGGCTGGCCCATGGAAGGGCTCAGACTAAATAAGAGTTGAACTAGGGGCAGGTCTGTCCGGCACTACATGATGGCAGGAATAAGTCAGAAATATGGGTTATTCTAGGACACGAGAGTTTTCTATAACTGGAGACCCACTGGTCCTCCTTCCCTAGGTAGGAAGTGCCCTGGGATGGGGTGTCAGTGTGGGAATGAAGCAGCACCCTTGGCCATACCAGCCTTCCCCGTGTTTCATGGTATGCGATGCTAGAGGTTATCAGCTGAAAGTCAAGTCCAGTGGAAAACGATACACAAATTCTTCTGCTTACTTGGAGCCAGTTATGTTATCCTTAATGGAAACCCACTAGTTTGCTTTCTGGAGCCATCTCATCCTGAAAGTCCCAAAGGGAACCGAAGAGAGAAAAAGAACTGCAGACAAGTGGGAGACCTGCCAATTTATTTTCCCCAAACCACTGACTCTGTGTGGCCTGTGGAAACAAACTAGCAATGAACCTGTTTATATGCAGTCAGTGTCACCGAAGAGTGTGAATGCGTTCTGAGAAATATGTCCTCAGGCTATTTTGTCAGTGTGCGGACACAGCAAGGGGCATGTGCACCAAAGCCGGGGCACAGCCTTGGGCACACCTAGGACGGTGTGTGCTCTGGTAGAGCGTAGTGCTCCCTGGCCACAGACCTGTAGGGCCTGTTCCTGTGCTGAGTGCCGTGGGCGGTTATAGCATGATGCTGTGTGTGTGTCTAAACAGATAAAAGATAAAGTGTGTGCATGTGTGCACACATGTGTGCAGGGGCAGGCACAAGCATGGGCAGGCAGGGACCGGGGCCTGGGTGCCCCTCCTGCTCAGCCTGTTCCTCCTGCTCCCTCACCAACGCTGGGGCCCAGCCGAGGGTGGGCACCAGGCAGGTGGACAGCACCTGAGGCCTCGTCTGTTTAAACCACGCAGAGCTAGTGGTAAATATACCATCACAGTACTTTTGCTTACAATCCATGACCGTGTTATGGGATCACTGTTGGATATATGGTCGGTCTTCGACCGAGATGTTGTCATGCAGCACATGACATGCAGTGATAGAAAATCAATCAATAATCATTGGCCTGACTAAATAAATATCAAACTTTTAAAGACAATCTCTATGACAGTGGTAGACGCACACGGGCATTTGTAATTGCGTGTTGCAAATGATCAGATGGGGAAAGTGTTGATGTCCCTCTCCTTGAAACAGTGGGCTGCTTGGGGCTGGTTAGCTCCGGGGGCCAGGGCAGGGCAGAGTGAGGTCAGGGCTCGGGCTCTGCTCCATCCCACACCCACATCAAGCCTCACCAAGGGCCATTGGGTGACCAGTGTGGGGACGCTGGCACCGGCCCACCCCCCTGACTAGGGCACATCTCCAACTTCCAGCTGTAACGAGGGTGGGTCCGTGAAGTCATCTTCATGTGAGACCAGCGAGCTTGCGACCATGGCCGACAAAACTGTCTTTGCTGTTTTCTACCAGTGGAAAAAGCTGGATTGTTTATTTTCTTGTGGGAAGGCTGTTTAGTTCTGCTGGTGAGGAGGAAAACTGTCTGCCCTAGTTTTGCCTAATCAGACACAGTGCCAGGCCTGTTGTTCATCTCCTGTGCTCAGATTATCTGTTGTCTGGCGGGACTGAGTAGCATGTCGGCCACAGTCACGAACATGGAATACGGGGGCGGAGTGTGGCAGGGAGAGGGAATGTCTGGGTCAATGCTCCGAAGAGGCCATGCAGAGAAGCGACAGCAGAATGGCCTTTCCTTGTCCTTTTCTCCCATGTCTCCCCGTTCTGGCCCCATGCCCTTTCTCAGCCCGGTGGGGAAGACTCACTTCCAATTGGGAACTTGTGAAGACAGCCTAGACCTTTCGGGGAACATGGATGGTGTAAGCTCACGGGGTCGTCGTGACTCCTCCCTGCCCCCTGCCCAACCAAATAAAATCACTGGGTTGGAAGGTGAACGTATTTTCAGTTCCTTTAGACAGCGCCAGCTGCTCTCCGATGCGGTTGTTCACGATTTACCGTCAGGAGACAGCTCTCGTGTCTCCATACCCTTCTCGACTCGTGGTATTCCCACACCTTAAAATTTTGCTAGTCTCATGAGTGACAGAAGTGCTATGTCCTCATTTTGATTTGCACTTTCCTAATCACCAGTGGTGTTGAGCTCCTTTTCCCATTTCCTTGCTCACTGTTTGGATGCCTTCCTCTGCGTGTTTAATTGGGTATTGGCCTCTCCCTTACTCATCTGTCAGCGTCAGAGAAGGGCATGTTTGGGTGTCAGCCCCCAGTTTGTTGTAAGGGCAAAGGCCTGTTCTCAGCCTGTGACTCCTCTTTTAGTTCTGTTTATGGCGTCTTTTGAACAATTCAAGTTTTATGTTTAATGAAGTCAAACATCAACATTTTCCTTAATTATTTATGTTTTTTTGTGCCTTATTTAAGAGATCCTGACCTAGCTTGAAGTCATCAATATATTCGCTTATACTTTATGCTGATCATTTTAAGTCATTTTCTCCTTCTTGCATTTGAATTTTAGATCCGTCTGGTACTGATCTAATTTGACTTTTCAGTATGAAAAGTCAGCTGCTGTGATACTATTTATTGGGTGGCTCCTCAGTTCTCCACTGGTTGGTAATGCCATCTCTACTGTATGCCAAGTTTCCATATATATGTGGCGCGCACACACACACACACACACAGGTCAATTTCTGGGCTTTCTGTTCTTACTCATTGATCTTTTTTATCAATTCTGCAGCAACATCAAACTGTTTTTTTAAGCAGACTTTACTGAGGTGTAATTAACATCTAACACACAGCACGTTTTTAGCTTTTAATTTTTATGCATTTGAATTATGCACTCTGACCATCCCTGCACAAGTTTTACTGTGACCCCTGGCGATCCCTCCTCTTTGCCTGTCTCCGAGTCCTGATCCACAGGCAACCTCTGGTCCACTTTCCATTGCTTATTTTGCATTTTCTGGGACGTTATACCATTGGAATACTCTTTTTTGTATAATTAATTTCACTTAGCATAACCATTGTGAGGTCCTCTATGTTGTATTGTGGATTCATTTCTTTTTACTGCGGAGCAATATTCCATTGCATATGCTACAGTTGGTTGATCCAATGAAAGATATGTATAATTATACTACATACTATAATATATATTCAAAAATGTATAGCCCCTATATCGTTTTAATGTTAATTTTCCCAACAATGACTAAAGTGAATGTATCTTTTCCTGCTCCTCAGCATGACAGTGACTTTAGAACACTTTAACTTCCTTTGGAGTTTGCTTATCATCTCCCATTGTTACTTCTTATCGTATGTAGTCCCACTGTAATCGCACAATGGGTTATCTTTATTTTTGAGCTGGATTCTCATTTAGATTCTTCAAGTCTTTTGCTGTTGTTTGTTTTGGGATCATTTTTGCTTTAAGCATTCTTCCACCTTCTGGGCGAAAATTTTCTTTTGCTAAAGTAAAAATCAGTAATTACTAGTGACTTTAAACAAATAGCTAGATATTTCTCCAGCAAAATGAGTTTACTTGGGAACAACAAAGAATTGCAATTCCTGACGTGAAGTCTAGTGGTGAACCACACGCCAGTCCAGAGAAACCAAGAAGCAGAACGGCTCTTTCTTGGACTGCATGGTTGGGGTGGGGTGGGGTGGGGTGGGGTGTGTGCGTGCGTGCGTGCGTGCGTGTGTGACAAAGATTCCATTGGAGGAAACTGGAAGTTCTAAGTATGGTGACTTCTCATTGGCTGAGCTCTGGCCACCTCCTATTGGCTGAGCTCTTCCTGGGCCGGGAGGACCCTTTCCTTCTTGCTGCTGCCTTAGCCAAGCAGGGCCTCTTCCTGTTGGAGGTGCAGGTACCTGCGTTCCGGCGGGATCAGTCCTGTGTGTTGAGGGCGCGTGCGTGAGAGTTCTCATGTCCAGCTACCTGGCTGCACTTGTAATGAAGCTTCTGTTTCTTAATTTTTATGCCAAGAGGTGGACCAGGCCCTGCCGTAACCGCCCTCATGTGTTGGCTCTTTTCATCCTCGCAGAAGCTCCAGCTGCAAGGTGCTTGCGGGTGGGTGTCCCTCCTGTGCTCCGGCTGCCTCTTTCACGAACTGTCGGGATTTTCTGCCCGCAGTCTCTCTGCACAGATTCCCTTGTCTTTCTCCCAGTACTGTTCCTTTCTTGCCTTTGAGCTTGGCCATCTATTGGCAAATAAAACACATCCCCCAGGTTTCTGAGTGTCCCAAGCAGCAAGGGTGAAGGGTTCTCTCCAGCAGAGTCAGGTCCGTTATTCTCGGAGAGAACTTGGGCTGAGCACTCAGTCACCGCTGGCACTGTGGTGTGCAGAGGGACTTCCGCGAAAGGCTGCATTTTCTGTGACTTGGTCCCTTCTTATTCGAATATATAAGCTCAGTTACAATGGAGACGAGTGAGAGTGTTATGGGATTTAAGACTGGAATTGGTGGTTCTCACATAAGTTCCTACGGTTTTTCTGGAATTGTTTTAGGAGAAAGTACAATACTTAATCAGGGAATATCACTTCTGGCCCTTCTCACCCACAAATGAAGATGGTCATTCAGTTTAATAGTAAGTGCTTAAAAAAAAGTAAAATTCAACTAAATTTTAAAGATCTTACGGGATTTATATAGCATTCATAACTTGGGTAGCATCAAATGTAGCAGATATTATAGAAAGGAGCTCCTAAGAGCTATAAAAGACATTTTATGGGCAGAAGGGTACAGGAACAAGAAACTTGTTCTAGGCAAAAGTGCAGGTTGGTTACTGTGTTATTGTGAGGTTATTTTCCTTAGAGGGGGTGGAGGGGGTCTTTCAGGCAGATTAACTAATGCTGAGCAGGCGCCTCCTGATTGACTGGTTTAATATTCCATTTTTAGGGGAGCTAAAACTAACTAAGTTTCAGTTTGGTGACATGGGGCTTAGCATAAGTGACTGCATTGTGGGACTGTTGCCTTTATAACAGTGCTTATGAATACTAAATATTGTTGTTGGTCTTGGACTGCATTTGTCCCCTAGTGCCACCTGGAGGAAGGAATTTGAATGGAGCGGCCAGGAGCTTGTAATTGTCGTTTGGCCACTGAGCTACCACTTTCGCCTTTTGCGTGTCTTTCTTCTGTAAAAGAAGGCCTTCCTCAACACTAGAGTCATGAAAACAGTGATGCTCCTGACTGGTCACTAACTCGAGAGAATTTAAGGAAAGCATGCCAACACTTACTGAAAAGATGGTGATTTAGGCTCAATGCCAACCTGCGGATCGAGCGTGAACATCGCTTTGACTTCGCAGCACAGAAAGTCATTGCAAAGTAAGCACAACGGGCCGTCTCCGTGGCCAGACTGCCTCTGTGCCAGAATGTTTCTCGCTCTGTACTGGAGACTCCGGCTCAAAGCTGTCTGCTATGTCTTCCTAACCCTGGAGCTCCCCTTTCTGGTAAGCACCTGGGTTCTCTTCGGTACTAGTGTTGTAGTAATACCTCCTTCTTGGGGTTGTTGGGGATTTGATGAGTTAGTAAATATAAAGTGCCTAGAACATGGTAAGTGCTGTTGAAGAGTTCGCTATTGTTGTTGGGCATTGACCTAGATGTTCAGTGTTAAGAATACCTGAAAAAAGTAATCTATCGAGGATCCAAATAGAATGGCAAATAATATTTTATTTGTAGAAGAGGGAAGCAAAATATATTGCCTATCTTGACAAGTAGGAGAAAACACCTGAAAGCAATCGAAGGAGAGTTAATAAAGAACAATTGGGTGAATTACCTGTGAACAATGGTGCCATCAAATACAGCATTTTAAAGAACTGGCTTTGGGTAGTAGGTTCCCAGAAAGAAAGGGAGGGAGAGTGAATAAGAAAGGAAGTGGGGATTGGAATAGGCTAAACGGGTAAATAAAGGGGTTCTTATGGAGCATGAGTCAATGATACGATCTAAAGACTATAAAAGGCAAAAGCTGCACTTGGACATGGTAACAAACCTGGCCCAAACAGCAGAATGTGCTTCATTATTCCATTTCCTTTGGCTCTCGCTGGGGCCCAGCTAAAAAAAGCCTATTCAGACTTTCTTTGTGTTACATTTCCAAAAATCACATGTTGCATACAGTTGAGAGGGGTGGTGCAATCTTGACCCGGAGTTTGGAAAAAAAGAGGAATACAAAACACTTACGATGAGCACCCAGACCAGCTTCATGTTGACTTAATGACCTGTGGCCAGTGTTTGGAAGAGAGACGCGCCGATTATTCTCATCCGTCCAGAACAGTGGGATGCGAAATCACAGAGTAAAGCTGCCAGCAGGGGGAGGCAATGTTGACACCAGGAATAACCGAACCACAAGCATGACTTGGTCAGTGGGACCAGTGGCCACCCGAAGCTAGGAATGCCGGGGATATTATGGGTTCAGAAAACTGCTTCTCCGGCTGGCTTTAGCATAGATAGGAGATCAAAACTGTCCTGAGGAGATGCCATGATCAGCCAAGTCCAGCGAGTGCCTGTCTGTCCTCAGAATTTCTCCAGGTATGGACTTCATTTACCGATCCCCAAGCCAGGGACCGCTAGGGGAGCAGAACAACCTTGTCGAGGACTGAACCACACGCAGCAGCTCTCATTCCAGGCACCTGTGGCCGTCTTGTGGTGCTCCAGGGTGATAATTCCACTCCCCATGGGTCTCCTGCCCGTGCAGTGGAAGCCTTTCATCTGTGTTCCATTTCATGAGAAACCGTCAAGGTGTCCCTCCCACCGACACTAACACCTGGGGTCGATGCAAACTGGCAGCAAACAGGGAAAGCTGGAAACAAAATTAACGTTGACGTGCAGAAGGGGCTTGTCACACTGGCCAGCCCCTGTCCCATTGTCAGAGGTGTCTTTCCTGACCTCTCTTATTGAGGTGGACTCTACCTCCACCCCAGATGCAGTACGGTAACTTAGTCAGGAAGTCCCATAATCATCTATTTGCTTACCCATTCGTTGTCAGCCTCCCTCACTGAATGCAAGATCCTGACAGCCAGGTGGCGGTCCTGTCTTTTTAAAAGCCATGTCACCTAATATCTAGAAGGTGCCTGACATTTAATAACTGTTGGGTTTCTTTTTTAATGAACAAGAGGCAGCTCTCTAAGATAGGGTGGTTTTGAATGGCCAGTATCCTGCATCCTTTTGTTAGAAAACGTGTGTCCCTGAATCTCTGTGAAGTAAGGGAGCAGGTGGGAAAAGTCAAGAACAGGGGAATCTAGGATTGTTATTTAGGATTTTCTGTTTTGGCAGCGTTCATCAAAGTGTCTGGAAAAGCCTGGGTTTTTGCTTTGGGTGATGAGTAGGAGCATGTGGTAGGGTAACACAAGGCTAAAGCTAGAGGCAGAAGCCTCTCTGGGGCTTGTAGACTGACGGGCGATCAGGGGAACCGGTTTGCCTGGGGCAGACCTGGCTTACACCTGCTGGGGCGGCGCAGTTCTGAGAGCGCTCCTTCGTATCCTCAGCAGTTTTCTGATCTGGGTGGTACATTTCATGGTTACCCTGTCTCTAAGGTTCTGTCCACTCCCATCGCTGTGCAGTCATACAGGGGCCGCAGTGTCTAATGAGATAAGGATGGAATATGTGTAAGAAGGGGAAGGAAGTGACTGTGATTTTGGAGAACATAAATAATTATGTAGGACAATCTCAAATATTTCTCGACACTCATAACAGGGATTCTCCTATGGTGTTGCCAGTCAGATGGTTTTTGTGTTTCCCAGTTTTCATTTCCTGAGGACATCTGGGGCCATAGCTATAGGTGCAATGGGTTTGGTGTCAGGTGACAGACACCATGCTACGTGATTTTAAGATGCACAGCTGTGTCCAATGTCTTCCCGGGATTTTTTAGAAGCTTGGTCTTCATTCATAGCCCTGCTCTCTCTAAGGCCCAGGAAAACCTGCCCTTGGGCCTTAGAGCTCCCTGGGGGACAATCAGAGAGGCAGGCTGTACTCATAATCATGCCTCCCTTTAACCCAAAAGTTCTCCTAGAGCGAAGCTTTTAAACACCCACTCCTGTCTTCCTGAAGATGAGTCTTTTTCCAGGAGGCTTTGGATCCTTAAAGCAAAGACCCCTGGGGAGTGCTAAAGCCATGCCCACACTTGTCTGAATCCTTGGGTCCATAGATGGGGGGGGCATAAAGTCTGGTAACACAGGTGACTGTGTGACATATGTGACTACTTTCAAGTGACCAATAATTGACACCTGCCCTCGAAGGACTGGAGAGGGTCATGGAGTGGTGCCAACACGAGAGCCTGTCACCCCGTTACTCTAGAGTGGTCGGATGGTTAATTTCCCAAACCAGAGTGGACGACGGGCAACATGCTTCCTAGAGTCAGCGCCCTGGCTTACTTCTTCTGGGATGTGCTGAAAGCACAGGTTTAGCCACTGAAAGTCGGAGACGTAGGTCGTTGGAGGCAGTGCATCACCTGCAGGTACAGGGGCTGGAGGAAACGCTGCCTTATGCCCTGCGTCCATCGCAATTTCCCTGTGCATTGTACCAAGAGCAGAGACATGGAACAGAACATGTGGCGCCGTTTCACATGTCATGTCATGTAATGCCAATAAATCATGACCAACGTTCATTTGCCTAAGTATTCAGATCCGTGACTACCCTGTAGCTCAGGGGGTGAGGTGCTTCCATTTTTGCATTTCCCACAGTCTTTTCCACCATTATTTAAAATGTTTTCCCAGTAATCTACTGAGTTGGCATAGCATAATTTAAGCATTCTCCAACTTTTTTATATTTGAGTTGTCTCATTTGTTGTCTGTTGTAAATACCCTAAAAGCTGGAAGTACAATATGTACGCACACATTTTGTTGTGGTCCCGTCCCGCAGGACCGCGTGTTGTTGTGGAATGCTTGTCCTATATCCCCAGACAAGTGATGAACAAATTCACACGGACTAAAGGAATCCCTTGGAGAAAAGGGATGGGTGGCCGATCTCTCAAGGATCAAGAGAGAGGGCTGGCCTGGCCACTCTCCCACAGAGAGAGGGCCTCTGCCCCTCACCTGGACAGGCTTTTATTGACACTCCAGGATGGTTCCCATTAACTATGCACAGGTTTGCTTTGGGTGGATACCTTTTACAGATAACAAAGGAAAGAATGTGGCCAGTTGCAAGGAGAAAGGTCATTTACAAATGTAAAGGAGAGAAGGCTGGGCTGTTTACATTCGTGCTTGGGAAGTCTAGCACAAGTCACAGTAAACTTCTGC
>VMDR010017667.1:0-19879 GCA_007922815.1 Macrotus californicus
TGGATGGGTAAGGAAAGAGGAAAGCAGTGACAAAGGAGAAACTAAGTTTTGCTGCTAAGGTGCTGGATGGGTAAGGAAAGAGGAAAGCAGTGACAAAGGAGAAACTAAGTTTTGCTGCTAAGGTGCTGGATGGTAAGGAAAGAGGAAAGCAGTGACGCTGGCTTCAGAAGCTCTTCTGTCTAATTTGAAACACATTGAGCTTTCAAGCTAAAAGAACAACAAACCTCCCCACAAACAAAGAAACCAGCTCATGTTAACACAGGCTTTCAATACTTAAAAAACAAAAAACAAAAGCTTAACCCTCGGGTTACATTATACAGACGGCAATAACATGGAGAGTTAATTCCAAAGAATCATGGATACACCGCATTCTGTAATATTCTCCCTTATAGAAAGGCTCTTGCTAAGCTCCCTTTTGCAGGATAGAGATTTTGACTTCTGGACAGTTATTTGAGTAAATGTTTGAGCATCAAACCTTGAAGAATGTCTCACTTTCCAATGATACACTTGGTTCCTAGGGGGGGAGGCGTGGGGGGCAAGTTACTGTCTTTACCTGCAGGAATATCACAAAGAGCAAACAGTCCAACGCGAACATCTCCATTCACTGTCCATTTTTGTGTCTCACAGTTTGGATTGCAACTGTGGTTCATAAAGCGAGAGTAATTTCCTTTTGGGCCAGCGTCAATTATACGGTCCTTCAGAAAGAAAAGAAATGGAAAAACACTTTGACATAAAACTAAACATAAGCTACCTTAGAAACATCCAACTCAGTCAGGAGCCACAAGACAGCAGCATTTTGCCGCCGGCTAACGTCCGACAACTGACAAATATGAACATGTGATGTTCTCTGTGCAATTTACTAAGTTCTGTACTTTATCTGATGACATTTAAGCCAGAGTAATCAAGATAAAGGGGAATGTAGTTTCTTTTTGAAGTTGGTTTCTAGAAACAAACAGATCATAGAGTAATGTTGCTTAGAAGATTTTGCTGGCCATAGGTTTAGGAAAAGTATTTCTTTTTTTTTTTAAAAGAAGCATTTCTGATTAGAGAGCTCTGAGTTCAGATAGCTGCTTGTGATGGGAACTACGGTGTTTCACTGCCGGCCTTCCTTCTCTGCTCTGAGCAAGAAGCAAAAAACTACAATAGGGGTAGTTTGCTGAGAGTTTAGGCCGTAAAAAGTAAGTAGGAAAAATGAGAAATCTGGCTTCTGAATGGAGACTTGAAGATCGGACTGATGGAAGGGATGTGCCCTCCAACAGTTTTTTCCTTTTCTTTCTCTCCCATCAGCAATAAGGGTGCCTCGGATAAGCTTGTGGGTTGTGATGCTGCCACTGCACAAAGCTAGCCGTTTTCTGTTTGTTCTACTTTTACTTAAAGTCCAAAGTGCAGTACGAATCTCAGCATCCGGCCCCTAAGTTTAAAGGCTGATCATCTAGACAGCTCTAGAAGATGGAGCCTCCCAAGTGTGGTAAAGATGGCTGGAGGGGGGACAGGTTTCAGGAGCCAATCAACACTCACAAATAAGTGGCATTTTAGGTTTATAAAATATACGTTCATAAAAGTTATAAAACTTACAAACAATGACATATCAGTTAAAATAATACTTCTTTTACATGACCTCTAGTTCTTACTTTTAATGATAATATTCTGACATGGTTTTCGAGATGGCCTGGGACACAGGAAGCATGGGTACTAACCATGGCTCTTTCTTAAACTATAACAAGGTGTTCAACAAGTCATTTGTCATGGCTGGACCTCAGTTTCTCATCCTCTGTAAGTCAGAGGACTATTGAAGAAATTAAAATGAGAGAATGGACATCAAACAGGACTTATAACTGCATGTATTAAAACAGCAGTTTTACTGACAGTCCTCTATGACAGCATTCATTTCTCCTGGCTCATTAAAAAAAGTTTAAATGTACAGAACAGTTTTCAGAGTAGAATTTTTGCTAAATTAGAACTTTAATGGTGGTTTGTAACTTAGAATTACAGAGCTCATTCTCTCCTTCAATGACAAAGAAACTGACGGCCAAGTCTTTCAGTGACTAAGAAGAGCTGGGACTAAAATCCAGCCACGCTACCCCTCCCTATTCCTGGTTCACTTTCACGCACACAGCTATCTCACATGACGTGTGCGAGGCTTCGATAAGCACTCATTTTGTACTCTGGGGTCACTAGCACATTATAGTGGGGAGCACACTGGCTACTACTAATCAATATACTTTGCCTGAAGAAAATCAAATTAGAGGAAATTAAGTTCAACCTAAGACCATGAAAACGAAAACAAAAAGTCTTCTTTTCTTAAAAAAAAAAAACAACGCGATTTTACCTTGGTAACAGTTAACATATAAAAATTAGTTACACTGTTCTCGTGGGCTCGCTTGATTCGCAATCTGCATTCTTCTTCATCAATTAATTCGCCAACATATTCATTTACAAATTCACCCTGCGGAGAAGCACGCAATATATAAACGTGAAGCCAATGTACTGTATTAGAAAGCATTCCTTACACAAAACAGATTATCCAAGAGAATTAACCAAAAAGAATCACAGAAGTATAACTTCAGCCCTAGAAACAAATCACTGCTGTCATTCATGAGCATTCAGGAGGCACTATTTTTCTTGAGCCAGTGCCTCAAAAGTGGTAACATGCTTGTCTTCTTTTGCTGATGATACTATTTCTACAGCCCAAGTGACACCATTGTGGCACATCGCTGGGGTCTGGGAACCACGCTGCCTCGGAGCCTTGAGGCTGTACTGCACAGACTTCTAGTTGGTAGCCTTGGGGTAAGACTTGGCAAAGATCTGACCTGGTAACAAATGAGCCTTTTTGGGGGATAACGTTTTATTTTTGAACTAATTATAGATATTCACAGAAAGTAGCAAAAACAGTGCCGAGAGGATCCATATACCCTTCACTCAGTTTTCTCCAATGGTAACTCATGTAACTACTTAGAACAAGAAAGCGGACGGTGGTGTCACGTGCAAACTTTATTCGGATTTTACCAATCTGAGTCAAGTTTTGAGAGGCACTGTTTGAATAGCAGGGCCTACCGGTGATTTTCACTCTTTTCCTTTGAGTTACGCACTCAAAAATGTTTGTGCAATGGGCACTCCTTGTGTTAAAGAGACTGCTTTGAAAAACCGCCTCAGAAGACTCGACTTTCCCAGTTGCTTTTGCACATATAATCTCATTTGAGACTAGCAACAACCCTACATGCGCAGGCAGCGATCCCTCCGTCTATTGTAGAGACGAGGAAACCCGGGCTCAGGGTGGCTGGCTGACCGGAATAATGAACTATGAGGCTGGAACAAAGTCCTAGGTTTGTTAGTTTCTATCCCAGGACATTTTTAATTTTACTATTTTGCACTTACTAGGTCTTTTAAATATATTTTGCTTAACAGGTAAAAAAAAAAATACTTCAAATAGAAAATGACCAATGCTCCTCCTCCTTTTTATGACTACTCGTAAGACAACTAAAGTTCACGTTCATTGTGTTACTACCACCTCCCACAGCATCCTCTTTGCTTCAGAAGTGCCAAACTCTCAACTTGGGAAGTTCCAAGATGCTGCCACAAGTCCCTATATATTCTGTCTCTGCTGAAGCATCTGTAAGAGGCACAGGTGCCGGTCTGTTCCACTCCTCAGGGTCCCTCCCAGGCTACCTTCTTAATGCTCCTTTTGGTCCTGAGGCCCCAGCCTCTCCGCTCCGTTTTGATGATTTCCGCATCAGGGTAGAGCCTCTTTGTAAAGCACTGGTTCTGGCAGCGATCTCCGGCGGGGCACACCTGCGGGTGGCACTCGTACTGCAACATTCGGTTCAGGCACTCCGAGTCCAGGCCGCAGGGGTTCTCATCAGCGGGCTTGCAGTTGCAGCGGGGGATCTCTGACAGGTCCGCAACCTGGATCTGCACCTTCCCAATTACTTTGTTGGCCTGGAGAACAAAACCACAAATGGGAGGGAGGGCTTTAAACAGGAACACCAGAGACATCCACGCTGTTCTTGGCTCTGCTACTGCCTTGCGGTGTGACTCTGAGGAAGGCTCTTTTTCTTCATTGTCATTTCCCCCATGAATAAGCTAAGAATAACTGCTTCTCCTCAGTTGACAAATATATCAAAAACTGATGTGAATTCCCACTCACACGTCCCGTGTATTTCTTCTTCTATTCGTTGACGGAAATCTCATAACTGCAAACAAGTGTGGGCTGACTGGACAAAAGGGGCAACGATCTCTGTTCACATTTGGTTGCAGGATAAACCTGGCAGAGCAGGGACAGGCTGTCCCCTCAAACACGGGGTGCCGGAGGACCTCATCAAAGCCCTCATGCTCACAGCACACAGCTGCTGCTCCAGCTCCCAATTCCCATCTCACTTGGGAGCTTCCCAAAAAAGCTCTGTTTGTTTTACAGAAGACTGGGTGATAATTAGCAGGTTCTCACAAGTCACACAGGGCCTTCTAACCCCTAAGAGAGCACCACACCTCATCCTGCCTGTCAAACATGATGTTTTCGTGGGTAAAGACTCACTTTGATGTGTTTGTAAGGAGGCGGCTTTCTTGAGTTTTTTTCGAGCTCTAGCGCTTCTTTACTTTCTCTTTGTGCTTTCAATTCCTGGAAACGTTTTGCAGCTTCTTCCAGAGCTGCCAATAAGACCAGACAAAGCATGTAAATGCCAAACAAGCAAAACCGTTAGGAGAGTAGTTTTACATTGCCTTCCCAATGCACTGAATGTGGCCAGAGGTTTTCTGTTTGAAATCGTGTTCGGGAAATAACCACTGACCACCAGGGCAGAGTGACCGAAACAGGACACGGGTCCCTTCTGGCTGAATGCTGCTCTGTGCAAAATGCTGCCCCAGAGAAGAGGTCCTACTTCAACGATCAGAGGCTTCCAACTGAACCCAAGAGAAGCGTTTTACCTCGCACTAGGTTGAAATTCATTTCACTCTTGCCCAGAAGGCCAAACTGCCGGGTAACTTGTTGCAAGAACAGTTGTAAGGCTCTTCACGGGAACTTCTACTACTCCCCTGTGGTGAAGGAGCTTCACGTGATGAAGAAAACTCATTTCAGAAAAATCTCTCTGTCTTCGGAAAGGTCCCTGAAGAAGCTCCTTTCACATACGCAGCAGAGCCTACTGTACTGCAAATGTGTTTTTCTAACTGACTGGATTCTGATATGGGTCTAATGGGATTAGAAACTTCTGGGTGCTGGATCATAACGCCTGGTGAAAATTCTCTACTACCAGAAACACGTCACGGGCCAGTTGGAAGGGCTTGAGGGATCAACACTGGAATCTTAGTTTTCAGCCACTGTGAACATCTGACTCACCTTTTTTGAAGGTCTTGTTGATACTGGTCTGTCCGTCGGCAAAGCTTTTGTCTCCTTCCACATAAGGGAACACTCGGCCCTGGTGCACCCAGTAGTAGTCGTGAGAACCAAAGAAGAACACAGGGAAGTCCCCCAAGTCATGCTTGAGGCCCTGGATGTTCAGTGGCACAGACCGGGGATTGCAGATCTCTGCTGGCCACCACCTGAAGACAAGAACAGCTTTAGATCAGGAAAATGCAAATCACATTATTCTTTACGTGGCTGGCAGGAGGGGGGAAAAGTTTTGTACTTTGTGGATTCTAAGGACACAAAATACCTTGTTTATGTTTTTTTTTTTACCTTGTTTATCTTTAATCTTGCTCAAACCACACATCGTTTAAAAACATACTGATGAATAAATTAATGAAATAGTGAACATAAACTAAACTAGGCCCTGAACACCCAATCTAGTTGCTCTCTTTAAAAAATTAATATTTGATACCGATAAAAGAATGTAGATATATCATGAAAACATAAGCTATAAAGCGTAACAATAAAATAATAATGGACCCACTACCCACCTTAAGACTTAGAATTTACCTGTATCATTCCAAACCAAATTTCTATCCTAGAAAACTCTGGCTTTTTTCCAAACTTACCATTCTTAGAACCAAGATTGTCCTTCAAGGTGTAAGTTTATTTCTAGTAGTCGAGGGGCTCATTTGAGAGTAAACAGATGTACAGTAAGGAAAAAACACTCTCATTCAAATGCGCATTTGCCGGCTCTAATCCATCGAGGTGAATATTTTTGGGTCAAATGTACTAGGGTTATACCAGTGTGTATTTTGGAACCTAATTCATCTTGGATCATAATAAAGGTGGACTGTGGGGCAGAAGGAAGCGTGACTGCTTCATGCCAAGGTGACCACACAGCACAGTCATCACTACATGAAGCCACCCGTGAGGCCCATGTGACGATTCCCGGGAGCAGGGCAAGTCAGAAACGGAAAGGTGAAGCTTTTGTGCCATGTAAAATCATCAATGTGAACAGTAAATACACAAAAACTTAAAGTTTTCAGTCACTTATTTTATAGGTACCCAATAAAACCATTTATTTAATGAGTAATTACGTTACTGACAATATAAATGACAGCAGTCAGACCCAGAGCTGGTGCAGGCACCCTGCTGTCCACCTAAGTACTACCGCAGAACCTGGCTATGAGCCTGTGCCCAAGCTGTTCAAACAAAACAAAACAAAACAAAACACCGTTTTGTGCGGCCAGTGTCTGGTTTCCCCTCGCAGGGGGCTGGCAATCGGTTACTCCTAAATCCTTTTAGGGGACTGCAGCATGTCCGCAACTGCATCCAGTGTCAGGAAGGGGCACGCTTTCTGCCAGGGGTTGTTCTAGGTCCTCACAAGCCCGGGAAGCTCCCCATCGGAGTGACTAGTTATAGAAAACGAAGAGCTTCATTTGGCCCAGCTGGGGCTGACTGGATACGTTAAAAGTGGTTCACGGATGTAGGTTTTTACAGGACATACAAGTGGAATATGACCGGCATACAAAATTCCATTGCGCTATGAGCTGGAGCACTGCTTTGGGCTTCTTTCAAATGCCAGGTGAGCCCTGATGAATGCGGCTCAGTGGGCTGGGCATCTTCCCATAAACTGAAAGGTCACTGGTTAGCTTTCCAGTTAGGCCACATTCCTGTGTTGCCCTCAGGTCCCCAGATGGGGGATGTTTCTCTCCTTCTCTTTCTCCTTCCCTTATCCTCTCCCTAAAAATAAATAAAATCTAAAAAAAAAAAAAATATATATATATATATACACACACACATATATATATAATTTTGTGTGTGTGTGTGTGTGTGTGTGTATATATATATATATAAAAATAAAATGCCGTGTGATTAAAATTTAAGTATTTAAGGCAAAGATATTTTCACGTTCACAACTTTTTGAAAAAGGAAATATGTAACATATAGCATGGTGAATATAGTTAGTAATACTGTACTATATACTTAAAGTTGCTGGGAGTAGATCTTAAAAATTTTCATCACAAGAAAATTGTAACTATGTGTGGTGATGAATGTTAACTACACTTATGGTGGTGATCATTTTATAACACTATATTCAAAATATTGAAACATTATGTTGTACACCTGAAAATATGTTATGCCAACTATATCTCAGAAACGCCCCCCAATTAAATAAAAGGAAAATATTCTGAAATTTATCTGAAGAGGTAAAGATTTCCTATACTATTTTAGATATTTCTTTTTTTTTAAAGATTTTATTTATTTATTTTTAGAGAGAGGGGGGATGAGAGGAAGAGAGGGAGAGAAACATCGATGTGTAAGAGATACATAGATCAGCTGCCTGTTGCATGCCCCCAGCTGGGGACTTGGCCCGCAACCCAGGTATGTGCCCAGACTGGGAACAGAACCTGTGACCTTTCCATTCACGGGCTGGTACTCTCAATCCACTGAACCACACCAGTCAGGGATGACATTTGCTTTTTATAACTTGATAATATCATTTGCCATATAGTATGAAATTGTTTAAGTATTTAAATTGTCATTTTTTTTTTTAGGATTTGGAGAATTCCTGTCATAGGTTGAAAAAAATTGGGAGGGGGCCCTTCTCAACCTCAATGCCACTTATGTCAACTAAAAAACAAAGTTTTGACTTCTGGTCAAGATGGAGGCATAGGCAAACATACCTTGCCTCCTTGCCCAACTACAGCAAAAATTACCACTAGGCTACAAAACAAATATCACCCAGGAATGTCAGAAAATCGAGCTCCATGGAAGTCTGACAATGAAGGATTGAAAGAAGCCACATTCACCCAGATGGGTCATGCCACTAAGACACGCAGTCAAAGCAGCTCTACCTAATACATAGAAACAAACACGGGGAGGCTGTCAAAATGAAGAGACCAAGAATATGGTCCAAATGAAAGAACAGAACAAAACTCCAGGAAAAGAAGTAAATGAAATGGAGATGAGCAACCTATCAGACGCAGAGTTCAAAACACTGGTGATCAGGATGCTCAAGGAACTCATTGGCTACTTCAACAGCATAAAAAAGACCCAGACAGAAATGAAGGCTACATTAAGTGAAATAAAGAAAAATCTACAAGGAACCAACAGTGGAGGAGATGAAGCTGAGAATCAAATCAAGAATTTGGAACATAAGGAAGAAAGAAACATTCAATCAGAACAACAAGAAGAAAAAATAATTAAAAAAAAAATGAGGTTAGGCTGAGGAGCTTCTGGGACATCTTCAAATGTACCAATAAAATCATAGGGGTTCCAGAAAGAGAAAAGGAAGAGCAAGAAACTGAAAATTTGAAAAAATAATGAAAGAACACTTCCCTAATTTGGTGAAGGAAATAAACATTGAAGTTCAGGAAGCACAGAGACTCCCTACCAAGACTGACCCAGAGGATCACAGCAAGACATACACCATAATTAAAATGCCAAAGGTTAAAGATAAAGAAAGAATCTTAAAAGCTGTAAGAGAAAAGTAGATAGTTACCTACAAAGGAGTTCCATAAGACTGTCAGCTGATTTTTTTTTAAAAGAAACTTTGTAGGCAAGAAGGGACTGGCAAGAAGTATTTGAAGTGATGAAAAGCAGGGACCTACAGCCAAGATTGCTCAACCCAGCAAAGCTGTCATTTAGAATGGAAGGGCAGATGAATGCCTCCCAGACAAGGTAAAACTAAGGGAGTTCATCATCACCAAGCTATTATTATATGAAATGTTAAAGGGAATTACATAAAAAAGAATCATAACTATGAACATTAAAATGGCAATAAATTCACAACTTCTAACAACTGAATCTAAAAAACAAACTAAGCCAAACAACCAGAACAGGAACAGATTCACAGAAATAGAGATCACATGGAGGGTTATGAGGAGGAAGGGGGAAAGGAGAGAATGGGGAAAAAGGTGCAGAGATTAAAAAGCATATTTGGTAGTTACAGAATAGACAGGGGGATGTTAAGAACAGTATAGGAAATGGAGAAGCCAAAGAACTTATATGCACAACCCATGGACATGAACTAAGGAGGGGAGCAATGCTGGAGGGAAACAGGCATGAATGGAGATACCAGGCGGAGGGGAGCAAAGGGGGAAATACTGGGACAACTGTAATAGCATAATCAATAAAATATATTTAAAAAGAGAAAAACCATTTTTAAAGTTAAACAGGTAAGCAAGCAGCAAATTTAAAACAGAGAAAACAATATAGCCCTTGCATAAATTATAATATGTTTGAAATTCTATAGAAATACATTTTACTTAGGATTCTAATTGAAAATTGTGTACCCTTGAGTAGTATTTATTTTCTTAGTAAAATGATAAACGTATGCCTCAAAATGCAGAATGTAGAGTTTTTAAAATATATCACTATTCCTGTTCACGAAGGCTTGTTAAAAAACAGGCTTCTTAAAAGGAGAAAGTTTTACTCAAATAATAGTAACCACATATATTTCTTACTCATTCCCATAAAAACTAAAGGCTCTTAGTCCTGGCTGGTGTGGCTCAGTGGAGTGAGCGCTGGACTGTGAACCAAAAGGTTGCTGGACTGATTTCCAGTCAGGGCACAGGCCTGGGTCGTGGGCCAGGTCCCCAGTTGGGGGCATACAAGAGGCAACTGATTGATGTTTCTTTCCCTCTTTTACCCTCCCTTCCCCTCTCTCTAAAAACAAACAAACAAAAACAAAGGCTTTTAATGAAACCATCTCTTTAAATCCTAAAAAACTCTCTTTGCACACAATTTAGAGAGCTTCTAGCCTAACCTAAACTGGACCAGATTTAGGGGCAAAGAGAATCATTTTGGCTGGGAAAAAACTTGGTTTCATTAGAAATCACAAGTCAATATAAATCTAATTAGGACAAAAAGAAAACATCTTCCCTCTTAACTACATACGACTTTTTATTCCAAAATCTAGTAGTACATAGTTCATTGGTATAAAATGACTTCTGGAACTTAAAAACAAAAGTCAACCCAAATATGTGTGTGTTCTCTCTTCTGCGCACTCGCGTGCTCTGTCTCTGCCAGGAAACAGCTCTGCTGCTCTCCCTTCTCCTAGCCTGTTTGTGTACAGGTTATGAACCTCGGTCTGAACAACGATTGAACACTTCCTCTTTGTCCTTGGGAAAACTTGCCTGTAATTTCCCAATTTGACCCACACAATCTGCTTGTAATGTAGTTTCTTGCCAGCTCTACAGTCATTACAATTCCAGCAGCCTTCTGGCATTTCTATGCTCAGGCATTCCGGGTGGAAGGAAGCTGGACACGACTCACAGCAGAGCAGTCTTCCACCTTGAAACAAATAGACAGTCTTAATAACTGAGAAAGAGGAAAGAGAAAAAGAAAGAAAAAGGAGAAAGTTATCTTTTAAGTGCATTAAATTTGATTCAAACTGGGGAAAATAACAAAGGGATGGAATCATATCTATGGCGATGGATTAAAATAGAAAGCAAATAAACAGATTTAGCCTCTTCCCTTTTCAAGTGTTCAGTAGGCGGAAACTCAGGTTTTGAATAGTAAAAGGAACATAACTATACTCCTTACCCCTGTTTAATGTGAGCCATTAAGATATCAGTTTAATAGGAAGCTAAAACTCTCAATATATGACAAAACAGGTGCATGAAATCTTTAGACAGAGTCGATTTGAGAGCAGATTTTCAAAGAAATAAGGTAGCAGCTTACTTTCTTTTCTCCCTGAGAGCTAAGAAAGCAAGCAACGGTCATCTTTGTATTTTAATCCAGTGCCACAGTCGACTATATCCCTTTATAATACAATCAGCAAGAATGAAAACAGGCAATAGGTTGATCAGTACTTTTTCTTCCCGCAAACGAATACAAAAAAAGCACAAGGGTTGCACTTGCTCAAGCTGGTGAGGACGTGCGTCCTCACCTTCTCAGGGAAGATAAACACCGAACACGCTATACAGCAGTGGTTTGCAACTTTTTTTGTCACTGAGGGTCCCCTTCCCTTCCCTCGCGGACCTGCATTTTTTTTCAAATATTTTATCAGGCAAAAATAAGCCCAAACCCCTGCATTTTAAAAGTAATATTTTTCCTGTTTTTATCAACCAAAGAAATATCTAACTACCAATCCGAGCTTTTGAATCCAATATGAAAACTAGCATTATCACACTGAATTGTTTAAATCATAGCCAAATATACAGAAACTCATGCAGCCTTAGTTTGCATAAACGTGTGATTCTGTTAGATTTTCTGAATTAGAAATGGTTCAAAAATTTTGTTCACATAAGCCTTTTCTAACTTCATATTGAAAACCACTGCTTTATAGCATAAAATTAAGTAAATTATAGCAGTGTAGAATGAAGTACCATACGTGAAGAGATCCCTCCAATTTCCCTAGCAAAATCCTCTCCTTTTAAATACACAAAATGATCTCTGGATTAAGACCAAAACCGGTGTGGCAAACAAAACAAAATAAAATTACTAAACGCAAAGAAATGAAAAAGATTTGGTGGTGGTGGTGGGGGAGGGGGAAGACTGGGTATTTGTAGCAGGTATTTCAACAAGTGACAGAGAAGGATGTTAACCACTGAAGATGAAACATGACAAAGACATCTACTGCAAAAAAAATTCATCTTCCCATCGGAAAATCAGGTCTATAACCCACAAGTTCACTAAGATTTAAGGTCTCATAAGCTACAGGTTAGGAGCCCTCTATACAACTGTTTCAAATCACACGCTCCAACCTTTTGAGGGTTTGCTACCAATTTTCCAGAAAATCTTGTATTACTGTAGACTTTCAAACTTCTAACTGATTAACATAAAAACAAAAAGAAAATCCATATGCAATCAGTGATGAATTAAATCACTATATTTCCTCTGCTTAAAAGCTTTTACTTCAATTATTGGGATTTCCCCTTTGTCTGCGAATCTCAATAGGGACTCACGGCTCCAATTCTCCAACCTACAGACTAGCTGTCTGATGCTCTTAGACTAGCTGAGAAATTCTTCTGTGAGTTTAAAATAAAATGAGATAATCTATTTTTTTTCCAACAGAAAGAAATGAACAATAGGGAGAACAGCCTTTGCAAATAGCTTTTAGAGGGCATGCGACTATTAGAGCTGATGTAGCAGAGTCAGACTGGCCATTTTTAACATTTTAAAATAGTCCTGAGTGTTAAGTCTTATTTCAGAGGAAATACAGACTGAGAATCATCAGTGAAAATCATCACGATTTTTTGACAAAAAAATAATACACAAGGGAAATAGGAAAATAAATGTATGAACAATCCACCTTGGTGCTATGCAAGAGAACTGCTTTAGGGTGCAAAAGAAGACATGATTCAACCTAAGCAAACACAGGGCTCAAAATAATTTCAATTTATGTCAAAGTCAATACTGAGTACTGAAAACAAAGTAAGCAACAAGTGAATGAATCTAATTTTAAAGGCACCAGCAGGAAAATAAGGCATTTCCTAAAATGCTGCGAGCAGTCGAATTTTATTGCATTATGGAGTCGGACCAATCCCCTTCTGTGTTTTGGAAGCAGGTGGCGTCAGCAGTACGGTGACATACTGTGACTTCAACTGGAAATCAAGCAAACAAAAACTGAACACTTCTCCAACCTACTTTTCCAGATTCTAATCAGCTTCTTAGTTATACTTTCTTTTAGTTACAGGTTGCCACTTAAGAATTCTGACAGAGCAAAGATACTTCAAGCAGGCAACACAAAGGAATAAAAACAAAACAAAACGAGACGCCCACTTCCTCCAATCCAGTATATTGAGTACGAATTAACTTTTCTTTCAAGAATCTGAAACTGGCTCCGAGATCCTAATGGGAATGTGTACAGGAAGAGGCTTTCACCTTCCAGGTTGTTTATTTTACCTGCTGAGATAGTTAGTAACTTCCCAAATAATACATTGTCGTTAATATGCTTTTTGTTTTCATTACATATATGCTATGTAAAACTAAACACAAGATAAGATTTTCTTCCACAGGCTATGGGAGAGTATAAATAGACATCTAGCTCCTGATTCTCCGTGGATAAATTGCCCATAAGCAGTTCTTCAGCTCAGCTGGGCTGCCTTTCAATACCCAGTATCTGGGGTATCCTCCCCAGCTGCCCACTAATGTATCCTAAGAGAAGGGCAACTAGCTTTCATAGCATCTTAACAAAAACAGTTAAGAAACAAAATGAGAGAATGTATTCTAAAAGCACATCTTTAAGTAACAGTATCTTGGTTTCCCTCTATTTAATAATCTTGTTATTTAGTTGAAAGTTAGTAAAAAATTACATTGTATATTATATTCTAACATGAAAGGCAGTCCTACATCAGGCAAAAGAGAAAGAGCCCTTAGAATATTCTTCTATATTAAGCAAAATCCTAGTCTTTCAACTTTAACAACCAGTAGGTATGTGAAATGTGTGAAAATTTGCTCAAGGAGAAGAGTGAGTAAAAATTTGTAATGGAATTATTTTAAGCCCTTTTTAATAATTTTGCAGCCATATGAAGAGTCACAACCACCAAGGCAGAATTGACTGAAAGCAACAGATGGTGCTTGACAGGCATACACTCCCCCCACTTCATTGAAAAAGAAAAAAATAGGAAATGCAAAAATAAAAGCAAGAGATAAACTATTTTGATTTTTACCTTTCTCATATTTCTTTTTGGAAGCTGACGAAGAAGGAATCATAGGTAATTTCATCAACTCTGCACGATTTGATTCACTCAGTAGGTAGTGGGACTTATAGGCATATGAACTGAACATGGGGTCTGAATGGTCCTGAACTATCAGCCCTATACGAAACAAACAGAAAGAGATGAGCTGCAATGAAACTACCCATGATTCCAGGAGGAGAAAAAAAATAAACCAACACCTATTATGTAGCTGTGCTTAAAGGTGGGAGGCATAAAGAAAGTATGAAGAAAAAGAAAGATCTGACAGAAAAATCTTTCTATAGTTATTAAAAGGAGTTTAAGCGACTCAATGCCTTATCCCTATATAGAAACCTACATACCCAGAAGAAAACTCCAAATTAATCTGAAGGTGTAAACTACATTTGACATCATACAGAAAACTCCCTAAGAAAAATAAAGCTACATTCCTTAATATTTAGAAGTACTAAGATGACAATCCAGAGAATAAAATAATGTATTGCTTAACTGCTAGAAATAAGAATTATTTACATAACATAGTAGAGCCTGATCTACCTTCAATGTATCAAGTAGCACTGAAAAGGGAGAACTGAGTTTGTCCTTCTCTCTATTCATATCTTGAGATATTTTAAAAGATTCTAGCTTTTTCTGCCAGATAATAAAGCTTTTCTCTATCAATACAATATCAATTTTAAAGGGGCCTAATTTGCTGAACTTCGCTGAGGTAATAAGAACCATTTCAAGTTTTTTCTCTGCCATGATATAAAGTGATTACCAATTTAAGAGTTTATAAAAAACAGTCCTTTTGATCTCATACAGCTATCCTATTTGGAGGAAAACATAAAATCTGCTCCGACCCACCTGTGACACCCACTTGTCTTCACCCTCCCATTCTCCTTCCCCTTCCCCTAGTTAAGTTCATAACATAAGCTACAGGCCACAGCTAAACCTAGGGAACTCTAAGATCAGGGAACATTTCTCTATTTGGTTACTGGTCAGTTAATAATGATCTAGGACTTTATAAATACAAATCACGACAGCAGGTTCACAGAGATCATTTTGAGAAGAGGAAAGAGTTTTGTTTTTAAAGGGGATACCATTTACTTTTTTCTGTGAATGTTATCTTCATTTGGTGCCACCCTGCACTGGGACAGATTTGAGAAATAGCTCTGATCCAGATGACAGAATGGAAGTGAAATTGCTAACTGGTAATAATACAAGAATCTCTGAATAAAAGTTTTATAATGTCAAATGAATTTCATACATTTAATAGAGAGAAATGGTGTAGTATTAAAAACATGGGTTCTGAAATAAGAAAAATCAAGTACACATGCTGGTCCTTCTATGTAACAACTTGTGTTACCTCCAAATAAATGATTTCATCTGGGCTTCAGTGTTCTCATCCACATAAAATGCAGAAATAACGTCTTAGGGCAGCTGTGGCAATACATTCAGATAATATCTAGTAAAGTTTGATTTAAAGATGCAAAATAAATTGCGACTATTATTAAAGATAAAAGAAAGCCCTAATCTAACTTCTCCATCTGAAATGACCGTTACAGCCCTGACCAATGTGGCTCAGTTGGGTGGTGGTGGTGGTTCTGCAAAGCTAAAGGTCAAAGAGTTGCTGGTTAGGGCCCGTGCCTGGGTTGCGGTGTCAGTCCCCAGGCAGGGCACAGAGGAGAGGTAACGAGAGGCAAAAGAGGCAACCAGTCAATGTTTTTCTCCCTCTCTTTCTCCCTCCCTTCACTCTCTCTAAAAACAAATAAATAAAAATTTTTAAAATTACCACTACAAAGAAAGGCACAGAAATTAGCTCACTATTATTTTACACTACCCTCCCAGTGAAAGGTGCTAAATATGCAGGGGTGGGCAAAAGCAGGTTTACATAATACAACAATAATACAACAATTAATGAATAATAACACAAGAATAAACTCTGTTTCGCATACTCACAAGTGTAAACTTACTTCTTCCCACCCCTGTGTACTACACGCTGAAGTAGGAGTGAACATTTCCTATGGCATCATGGGGAGGGCAAAGAAGGAGCAATGTTCCTCTAAACTCTGGAACATTTCTAGATAATTATATCCTTAAGAATTAGCTTAATGATTTTAAACAGCAATAACCAAGAAGAAAAACGAATGGAAGCGAGAAACAAGAGCAAAACAAGCTAAGTTTTCTAATATCAAAGCATACCGTATTTTGCCATGTGTAATGTGCTCTTGTGTATAATGTGCACCCACGTTTCTGTGCACATTATACATGAGATTATTGTACCCATGTATAATGTGCTTCCTTATTTTTCCCTCAAAACTTTGTCCAAAAGAGTGCACATTATACACAGCAAAATATGGTAAATGACTGAAGTATTCCTTTTACTATGTGGATTTATTATAATTAGGTCTCTTTTTAAAAAGGAGACCTCTGTAAATAATGAATAAAGAACACCTTTATTTCTGAAAAACTTTTAAGCTTGCTTAAATCCCAGTATATGATCTATATAGATTGTTTCTGCAAAAGTCTGGAAAGAAAAATGAAAGTTTCTGTTTACTGGACAAAGTTTCAGTTAAAATATTTGGGAATTAAATAATCTTGCTTAAATAGGCATTTAAATATAGTAAGTCTTTAGAACTTCCAAATTGGTAAGATGCAAATAGAGATCCTTTTATTAAAACATGGGTTTTTCCTTCATTTCCATTATCCCAGCCTTTTAATCAAGGCATGTTAAGTTAAACTTAACAAAATAGCTAGATCTTCTACAAAACCAGGTCCCTTGACAATGGGCTATTTTCTGCCTGTGTTAAATTGAAAATGTCTGCTTTAAAAGTTTCCCAATTATTGAATGAAATAGAGAAAAAAAAACTGGTTAATATGCTGATGGTACCTGATTCAGAATGTGCTCCCAAGTAAGTCAGCACGAGAGTTAAAACTTGGTATTTCAAATGCTGCCCTAGTTATACACGCACACGTGCCAAACAGAAACACACGCACACACCCCTCTAGTAAAAGTGAGTAATAACACGCACCTAGGATGGTAGAATAAAATACTAACAAGTGATAGGAACTTTATGTTCTCACTGGCACTCATCTGTTTAGAAGTCTCTAAAGCTAGCCACTCGGTTGGTGGAGTCAGTATTTCGTCCTATCAGTACTTTCTTCGGGAGGGGGACATGGAAAAGACACGAGTGGTAACTTTGTTTCTTTTGACTATCTGACGTTTCAGTCACCTGCTGCAGCATGGCATGAAACATTTCAGACCTCCTTCTCCACGCCCGCCTGCTAGGTTTCAGAGCAGGGCACAACTGTGTAACTGCTCCGGTAAAGGCGGACACAGCGCTTCTCTTCTAACGGCAACAACCCCTGGTGCCTACAAAACGCAGACGTGCTGAAAGCAGTATGTACAATGGCTCAAATGGCCGCCACAAAAAGGACTACCAATTATTTAACCCTTTACTGCCCATTTCCTCTAGTTATTATTTTTAAGATGAGAGCTACAAAAGCAAAGCAACTCAATATCTATCATACTGCCTATATTCTATTAAAAAACACTTTATGGTACTTTCAGCAAATTGAAAGAATTATCTCCTACAGCAAAAAACAAAACCAAAACCAAAAACCTCACGTTTGGTACAGTCTAAAGAAGTTCTACTTTACATTTATCACAAACTCAAGTTCACTGAACCTCAAGGACATGGTATTGTTTTTAGTTGACCAACCTCTTGGCAAACCCTAAACATCAACAGCCTGCATTGCTGGCTTGGAACTAACACCACCACACATGCTGCCTCGGCTGTATCCTATCAGGCCTTCCTCAATGCCCGACCAAAACATGACAAAATACAACATAAATGATTAAGAAATAAATGTGCTTGGTTTGCCTGCCAAATGAGAACTCAATCAGCTGCAAGCTCTGAATTAAAGAATATGACATGGAAAGATCTACTTTGAACAGAAGAAGTTTGCAGAATGGAATAGACTGATCTTTTGATGCTCCAAGCAGAAATGCTAAGAACTTATGTGTGATTCTAAGTTACTTAAAAAATGCAGACTTTAGCCTAATTTATAGAACTAATATTTGAACAATTTGAATGTCTGATGTTGTATAAGGGACCAGTTACTGGAGTGTTCATCTCTCTCAGGGGTATTACTGAAACTCTATTTTTATGGGGAAACAGGCCAATGAACTCAGGAAGAAATAAAGAGAAAGGACTGACACTCACCTCTTGCACAAACGAAACAAAAGCCTACATTTACAGCAGAGGACGAATTACTGCTACGTTTGGAATGATTACTACAGATGAGAATGTAGGAGGACACAAATATGCTTCCGGCAGCAACGCAAGCATCGCCCGAGTGATAGGCTACTGGACATCTCAAACATCGCATCATGCGACCTGTTTAAAGACAAGTCAAAAAGAGTATGTAATAAGGCTTTAGCTGGGTATATGAGTTGAGATATTTGGAGTTGGGTTCTTCTGGGTTCCCATGTGATATTGATTAGAGTAAGATAAAAACATTTTTCTTCCTGAGTTTGGCTGTTACTCCTACACTGTTATGGCCCCTAAACACAGTGAAAAACTTTTCCGTGACAATGCTGGAAGAGATGGTGGTCTCCAATGGCACCTGTTTAAGGAATTTTCAAGGGTAATTTGAACATATAGAATTTCCTTCTCATGGTCTGAATTAGAACCTAATCCCTACTTATAATGCTATCTACTGTGGGTGAGCTCAGGGTATCTACAGATGAACAGAGAATGCCTGATGTTCTTTAATAACATGTTTATTATTTGTTACTGAGCTTAAAAGAAAAAACCTCTGTCCCCTTCCTTAGCTCTGTTTTACCTTTACTTGCTTTGTGGATGTCTTTCTCCATCGAGCAGGCAGAGCAGCAGTGCTGGGGACAGCGGAACCCTTTGGACTCAAAGATGGCAGTGGGGAATTTGCGGACACAGGCTTCATGGTAAAATTTCCCACAAGCACCAACAGAGCAACGTTTCACCTCTGTACCAGGCACCTTACATGAAAAACATGGGTGCTGTCCTGGAAAATTGATGAGAAACAGAGATCAAGTAAAAGCTGATTAAAGCATATTCCTTTTAAATAGATACAGCTACTGACATCAAAACTGAAAATAGCTAAATTAAAATATCAATAAATTTTGTTAGAATGGTTGATTTACTATGATAACTGACTGGAAGATGTAGCATTAAAAATAATTTAGATCTCCACTTCTCATTCTACACTAACATTATTTCCATAGGAAACCCAGAATACAATTTCTCAGTATCTAAGAGCTGAGAGTGGCAAGGTCTTCCTAAAACAGATGAAATAAAAGAAACTACTAAAGACAGATTCCATTAGATAATCACTTAAAATTTCCATATATAAAACAAGGGTAAGATGAAAATTCATAATCCCAATTTAAAAAAAAACACAGAAAATTACAGCTAGACATTATTCAAACTGTACAAAATCAAGGACAAAGAGAAAGTATTAAAATTAGCCATGGAAAAGACAATTACCTTCAAAGAAGCTAAGAGCTGACTGAAAGAGAAAAATGGAAACCAGAAAATAATGGGATGTTATCTTCAAAGGGCTGAAAGAAAATTGTTACCAGGCCAGAATTCTATACCCCATGAAAATACTCTTCAAAAATGAAATGATATTAATATACATTGGGAAGGATTAAGAAAACCAAAAGCTGTTTCTTTGAAGAAGATTAATAAAACTGATATTTTTGGTAAGAGTGACTAAATAAAAAAAGAAAAGCAGTAATATATATTAATACCAGAAATTAAAAAATGATACATCTCTATAAATCTGACAAAGATAAAAAGATAATAAACGAAAATCACTACATTTTTGCCAGTAAGTTGAAAAATTTAGGTGAACAAACAGATTACTAGAAACA
>VMDR010017668.1:0-19873 GCA_007922815.1 Macrotus californicus
ATATTAAACTGAATGTTCAAAATTATCCCAAAATCCATTGACAAGGTCCAATCCTGTTCCATAGAATCCACTTGAGAAACTATGGGGTTTCATAAACCTTTTAGAAAGGTTTGCATCAAAAGTTGTTTTTAAATAAATAAGTTTAGGCCCTTTAAGTGATAAGTTTCATTGACCCAGAAATTGTCTATTTTAAGGCAGAGATATGGATAAAATGAGATATCACCATATATGTAGAAAAATTATATACTGATTTTTAAAAATAGTTGTTTCTCAACAGGTTTGAAATATCAGCTTTTCTTCAAACTCTTGCCATGATACACAGCATTGAGATGATCAATAATTCAACGTTATTATCTGGAGTCAAACTGGGGTACGAAATCTATGACACTTGCACAGAAGTCACGGTGGCCATGGCAGCTGCTCTGAGGTTTCTTTCTAAGTTCAACTGCTCGAGAGAAATTGTGGAGTTTAAGTGTGACTATTCCAGCTACTTGCCAAGGGTTAAGGCTGTCATCGGGGCTGGCTACTCAGAAATAAGCATAGCTGTCTCCAGGATATTGAATTTACAGCTCATGCCACAGGTAGGTTTTGTTCTACCTCCTTACAGTGGGTTTGATTACATTCCTTATTGTGAAAGGTCAGGGTAACCTGGTAAACTAGTTAGGAATTTGCTTTTACTTTCCTTTCTTTTCGTTAAAGAAAGAATGTTCCCTATATGGATCAGATAGTGGACAAAGCAGTAAGGGGGATGTCACCCCTCAATCTGTCATGTCTAGTTTCTGACAGTCTTTAGCATGATTTGGACCAGACACAAACGTCTGCAGACCTCAGCCACCTTGTTTCTGATATAACATCAGCCAGGTGCTATGAAGAAAACAGGAGGGAAAGTGAGAAGTAAGGGAAATGGAGGTCAAGGAAGAATTCTCAAGGAGATGATATTTAGCTTGAAACTTGAATGAGAAGCAGCAGCCAAGGACAGATGAAAGAGGGGAGGACAGTATCCAGGCTAAAAGAAAGCAGCAAGCACATAGTTAGCATGTTCAAAGAATAACAAAAAGGCCTATGTGGCTAGATTAGTTGACAGAAATGAGCGTGGTAAGAGAAGCATTTGTTGAGACAGAGGCAAAGGCCGGTCATGTAGCATCTTGTAAGCTGTGGTATGATTTGCATTTGTTCTGAGTATGATGAGAAGGCAATGAGCAAAGACTGTGGAACTACATACTTCTGTAGTGCAAGCCAGTAACCAGAAAGTAAATAAAAGTGTCGCTAAAAAAACCAAAACAGATTTTATAGAGCGCTGCAATAAGTTCTTACATATTACTCAGAGTCAAGCAAGTCCCCTTGACTTTAGTTTTGAACTACTTACCTTCATATCATAGCACTTTGCAACTCGATGGGTCATTGTTTTCTATGCTCAAGGAAGATTAGAAGCCAAATGTTAGAAAATAAAAGGGCTTATAGTCAGATGATCAAGAAATGACCAGTCTGATAGAAGTGAAACTATATAGTAAACATGCAAAAGAATTCAAAATATATAACTTTCTGGAGCTAGTGTTAATAAATGCCCATACCCATGAAAGACTAAGGAGTTCCATTGTGTTATGGCCTAATGAAGTTGATAACAAAAAGTTTAAATCCAAAATAATAAAACAAAAGAATTATTCCCCCAAATATCTCAGAGATAAGGATTTGGCTCAAAATTTCTAGACTATGTATAATACTAGTTAGGTGATAAGTAAGTTAAGTAGATTCTTTTGACAATGATTGTTTAATGTAAAAATATAATTTCTATGATAGAAAACAAGAAAAAAAGGGGATCCTCCATAGGTGAAACTGATTTTCCAGAAGCCCATCTCTCACAGCATAGGTGGGTATGGCGATGCCAGGTACTGAGGGGAACTGAGGGTTAGTGAAGGTCCACCATGGCTAACGTCTGTTTAAATTCTCTCCTATAATCTTCACAAGAATCCTAGGTAAAGAAACATTAACTAACTTTCCAAATTTACTTAAGTACAGAGTCTGACTCCAAAGCCTATTATTTTTCCACCTTACCATAAGTAGTAAAAATAATAATTATTATTATTAGCATTCACCGAGTAAGTGACATGGAGCAATTGTAACGTAGAAGGTAGTAATTCTCATTAGACTGTTAGTACCTGCGTTATATAACATTTCCAGACAATTCAGCTGCACATCCAAGTCTGAGGTGCTCTCATTGACAAGACCCTCCTGATGGATCCTTCACAAACCCCCCCAGTCTCATTGCCTCTTCTTTCCACAAAAGACTCCATTTGTAAATCAGGCAAACCTTTGCACACCTCAAGTAGGTCTCCCCAAATGCTGTTGTTTATTTGACTAGATCAAACCTCAGAAGACTATAGCCTGCAGACCTAATGTGGCTCTCAATCTCTTAAGCTATTGAGCTAAAAATGATTATTATATGTATTTTTAATATTGTAACAAAAAAAGGGAGAATATATGACAGAGTCCATATGTGACCAACAAAGCTGAAACTATTTTGTATCTGGTCCATTAGAGAAAAAGTTTGCTGACTTCTGGACTGGATGAGTATTTGGCTGAGTGATCTATTTCATCTAAAATAAAAATCACCCAAGTTGTAAGTCAGACAAAATTTTGAACATACTAAATGTTCCAAAATGCAATTTGCTTATTTGACTTATTGCATTTTTCCTGTATTTATCTCTAAGTATTTAAATAATATCCACTTTTGGCCCGGGCCTGTGATATAGAAGTATAGATAAAAAGATAAGAGAGAGCCTGAGCCCTCAAGGAGCTTGTCCTGCACACAATTTGGGATGATCGGCGAGCAGTGGCTCTAAACAGCGACTAAATATCATGATTTAAGTTACGTGGGGTTCATTGAAAGGGAAGGATGGAAAGGACCAGAGAATGTTTAAAAGGTTATAAAAACTGACAGAAATCGAAGAGAGGAACACCTGCTATAAGAGCCATCTGGAGCTCTGCAACCCCATGACTAAAAGATACTGTCAATTTCCAGGTGAGTTATGAATCAACAGCAGAAATCCTAAGTGACAAAATTCGCTTTCCTTCATTTTTACGGACGGTGCCGAGTGACTTCTATCAAACTAAAGCAATGGCCCACCTGATTCAGAAGTCTGGATGGAACTGGGTTGGCATCATAACCACAGATGATGACTATGGACGACTGGCCCTCAACACTTTTGCAATTCAGACCATGGCAAATAACGTGTGTATAGCCTTCAAAGAAGTCATCCCAGCCTTCCTCTCAGATGACACCATTGACATCAGGATCAATCAGACACTTGAGAAAATCATAGCAGAAGCCCACGTTAATGTCATTGTGGTATTTCTGAGGCAACTCCATGTCTTCAAGCTCTTCAGTAAAGCCATTGAGAGGAATGTAAACAAGGTTTGGATTGCTAGTGATAATTGGTCAACGGCTACCAAGATTACCACCGTTCCTAATGTTAAAAGGGTTGGCAAAGTTGTGGGGTTTTCCTTTAGAAAAGGGAATGTGTCCTCTTTCCAGTCCTTTCTTCAAAACCTGCATATGTTTCCCAGGGATCATAACAAACCTTTAAATGAATATGTCATACTCTTGTCTGCCTGTGCTCATGTCAAGGACAGTGATTTCAGTCAATGCATTTCCAACCACTCTCAGGGGACTTTGGCCTACAAGGCTCACAAGGATATAGACATGAACTTCTCCCTGAGAAATGACATCCTGTGGGAATATACTGAGCCAGGACTTGTTCACAGTATTCAGCTTGCCGTCTTAGCCCTTGGCTATGCCCTTCGGGACCTGTGCCAAGCTCGAGACTGTCAGAAGCCCAATGCCTTTCAACCATGGGAGGTACTAACTCATATCCCCAAGGAAATTCCCCTACTATAATCTCTTCCATTTCTTTCACTGCTTTAATTTGCAGAGTTACATGAACTTCTCTTACTATTCCTTTTATTAGTAGACACCTTCAGTGGTTTGATAACCTGCTTTTCCACCATTAGCTATTGGTTCTTGAGGATAATAGAGCTGTTATTTTACCTTCACCTATTGCTCTGACCCACCAAAGTTGTGTTTCTTTTTATTCTCATAGAAAATTCTGTTGATAGTGCTATTTTCCTTGAGTTCATGGATTTGTATCTGATCTACAGTTTTTTAAGGCTTCATAAGAATTACCTCCTTTAATGCTCTTAACAAACACAAGACCGAGCATGTTTAATGATTCTTTTTATAATTACTAAATATTATGGATGAGAAAACTAAGCTACGAAGTGCCAGGAAGGTGATTCTAGTCTGGATCTTTGCTCTCCATGCCCTTTCCTTTTCATGGTGTCTCTGGTGGCTTATAGTCCCAAGGCCTCCAATTATGACTCTTATCTAGGGCAGTCTCTCAGGACTCCAGTCTTCTTCAAATGACTATTTGTAGGTCAATCATAACAATTCCCATGATATCTCAGTTTACTGATTTTGCATAAAAGAAGACTTTCTTTTCCTCTTTGATTAGTTTGTACAAACTCAAAGCTTAATGTGGCCCTATTTAGTGAAAATTTTCCATTGTATTTTAAATGCCTCTGAACAAGTCACTTAAAAGCAAATTGCTGTTTTATATGATGATAAATTTTACTCATCAAGAACAAATTACTCAATAATGTATATTCAAAGCCAAACTTATCTGCCTTGAGGCAGAATCATGTTCCAAAAATACATTTATTTTAAATTTGTAAGGGAAAAGAAGGTGAAAGGAAATATTCAATTCTTCTGATCTTACAAGTGGGAATCCAGGACAAGCTATTTCTATTTTTGTAGTTTTTACTTTAAACATCTCTAAACATGAGCTCCAAAGTCTGAGGTGATCAGTTTACATTTGTGTGGATCATGTGATGGTCATAGGGTGTTTTAGATTGCTCATTTTAAAATTAGTTTTCACCTTGGAAATGCAAAACACAAAACCTTATGAAGTGGTAAGGTTAGAAATTAGGATCTTTTTAAAATTAGAACTCTATTTTTTAAATATAATTTATGTGCCTAGTAATTGTAAGATGTCTGTTTGAAAGCATACTCCTTATAGCATAAAACTTTTAATAAGGGATTGGTAAAAACTATAAATTAAGTGGACACCATAATGAAACTACAACATAAAATTTTAGGAATGAGAGATTGAGAAGGAGTAATGGGGAGAAAACAGGCCATCATGGAGACAGGTTAAATGGGAGGAGATAGAAAAAGCCTCATAAGGAAAGAGAAATATGAATAACAAGAGCTATTTATCCTCTTGGGATCTGGGAAAGTACTTTAAATCAGGAATAAATCTCAAACATTCTGAGGAGAAGACTGGAGATAGTATAATCTGAGCAGAGTCTGCTAAAATGTTTGATTTAAACACTAGAAGCCCAGGGTTGTCCTTTATGTCCCAGGGAGTCTGTTTATCTAGAAACAAACAGAAACAGATTGGAAAGGAGGAAGAGGGGAGTGACTAGTTCCTTTGATCATGATGTGAGTGAGCTACATCTGTGTCATATTCAGTAGGACAAATAATGTAAATAATTTTATCTTTCTATGAGGAAATATTCATAGACATTAAATTTAGATCTTTTAGAATCTAAAAGATTCTAAATGTTCTGAGTGACAACATTTAGAATCACTATCAAAGATACATTCCTAAAGATTATTTTGTCCCCTGCCAAAATTTGCTAATATTTAAATGATAGCTTCTGTATGATTTTAGATTCAAATAAATTTAGAGAATTCAGTTTTTCCCAATATTTGAGGATAATCCTTACTTTGGCTCCACCTATGGTGATATCCGTGAGCAGTATTCAGGGATAGCACAATCAGTGACTTTGGCTTTCTTTTTTATTTCATTTTTCTTTGGTGACATACAAAGTAGTAAGTGAGTATGTGGGATGAGAATGTCTAATAGTCAAACTTCTATAAATGCATTAATTTAGCACATACTCATTGGATGTCTCAATGTTTTAGGCATTGTGCTGAGTGCTAAAAATATTATAGAAACTGAGACAATTTTATCCCTAAAGGACTCATCTGTCCAGTGAGGTGTACAGTCGAACAGTGAGGTGGCTGACTACTATGCAGGGTGGTGCATGACAATGTTACATACAAATACAAGATGGCAGAGAAGCATGTAACTGAGGCAACTAATCCAGCGTTAGTTACTGAGAGATCTTTCTCAAAGATCATGACATCTCTGAGGAATATGATGGATGTGTAGAAGTCAGCTAGGGCAGAAATGCTCCAGTAAAGTGTCTTAAGGAAGCAGAAAATAGCGCCATAAAACTGGAGTCTTTTGTGGAAAGTCGAGGCAAATGAGACTGGCAGGGGGGTGTCTCTGAAGGATCCATCAGGAGGATTTATCAATTAGACCATCTCAAACTTTGGCATGCAGTTGAATTGTCTGGGAGAATTATTATAATGCAGGATACTAATCCAGTAGTTCCAGGCAGATGTGAAAATCTGTAGTTCTCACAAGCTCTCGAGTGTTACTGATACTGCTGGTACAGGGACCATCCTTCAGATAGAAAAATATACAGCACATGTTTAGTTTTGGATGTGATAGAGCCAAGGAGAGCCAATTAAAGATACTTTTAGACAGGAGAGTGATGTGATCTGCTTTCCATTATAGAAATAGCATTCCCACTGCAGTGTGCATTGATAGAGGAACATAGGACTAAAGGGAGAAAGGCCAACTTGGCAATCCAGGATAAGAGAAGGATGCATTGTACTACAAGCATGACGATGATGGTGGAAAGACACACACAGGTGGGGCAACATAGATTTACAAATGTTATGGAAAATAATACAATAATTAATGAATAATAACACAAGAATCAACTCTGTTTCACGTACTCACAACTGTAAACCTATTTTTGCCCCACCCTGTACTTGGACATCCATATATTTAAGAGAGCATTTGGAGAGAAACTGTATGTAAAGGATGAAAGACAGAAGCAAAGATGCTGCAAATCATTTGAAAATTTGGACAACTGGTACCATTTGCTGAGATGAAAACACAGTGAAAAAGGGAGGTCTAGGCAGAACAGGAAAGAGTAAGCATTCCATTTTGAAAATGAAAAACTTATGAGACATCCTAGTATAGCAATGGTGGTGGGATGTGAGTCCAGAAGTCAGAAGAGACATGTTCAAAGAAGAGAGTGATTTTGGAGTTATAAGACAAATGATAACTAAAAAAAATTAGGGCTACATGTACTAGGCACCAACATACATCATTCTAATTTTTATAATATTAGGACTCATATGCTTTACTCTCTATCTGAAAGACGTGACAAAAGGACGTGTTATTGGTGACTGAGACTTGTAATAGTTTAGAGACAGAGGGGACCTCAGCAATAGGGGTCTGGCCCATGGTCACCCACAGAGTTAGTAGTGAAACTGTCCCAGCTTTTGTCTAGTGGGCTTTTCACTACACCACAGACAACTTCACAACAGGAAAAATAACATAGGTTGGGTATGAGAGATACAAGACTGTTTCCTCTGCTATTTTGTAATCTACCCACAGAGATCTCTTTTCATGAACACAGCAGGCTTGTGGAGACAGAGTGAACCTCAGTGCAGTTAGGGAAGTGGGAACCTTCAACCATGCCGGCTTAGTTGGTATGGCCTCCTGGGACTTTGTTCTCAAAACAGGTCATTATCATACAGAGGTGAATCAGCCAATCATGGAAACGCCAATCCTACTCTCTAAATTTTTTGGTGTCAGTTTATAGGGAATTTCAGAGTCTCAATGAAAAATAAATAAATAATTGGTGGGAAAAGCATTTAATAGCTTAATGACTGGAGCCTTAATATTTAAATTCAGCCTCAATGCAGAGCAAATGTTCTGTCATATTTAACTAGTAATGAATGCACTGCTTTATCTGCCTCCACCCTCTTTCCTGTAAGAACAAGCATAGAATTGCACTAGGTTATTTACATCCTCCAGTGTTATCATTATTTACAGAACGTATGTGTGTCAGAACTTTACCCTGTAAAACCTGATTAAATGCTGGAGAAAAACAGGTGGCAGCTATAGTTCAAACACAAAGGTGGAAAAGAACATGCTCCTGAAGAACTGAGTTGCTGGGGCTTGCGTGTGTGAATTGCTTAACCAGGAACGGGAGAAAAATCAATGCGCAAGTGGAGGTGGGAATGCTGACAGCAGACCCTCACTCATCCTTTTATCTTTGGTCCCTCCATTTTGTTTTCTTCCGTGCATTTGCTAGAATAAGATTTGTTTTTGGCTCATTTCACCGGATTAGATCTAATATCCTGCTTCTTTACTGTAATGGTAGTTAATTTACATTCATTACACTAATTTACATTCATTACAAGAACTATGAAGTCTGTGAGGGTGCATAATAGAATCAATATACTTACAGAGTTTACTAAAGTGACATTTGGTCATTGACATGACTGTCATAGCTAGTATGTTTACCTTAAAATATAACTTGATATTCTTCTATTGACAAAAAAATATGAACCAAAGAAACACTCGTAAAAGATTAACTGAAAAGGAATAAAATAAAAATAATTCCATTAACACAGAACAATTTTTGCCTCAATTTGTTGATTTTGCACCCAACAAAAGCCATGAGGCATCATAGACCGACATAACGAGTGGGCCCGGCATGTGCGCAGAGGGTATTTACTTAGCCGTGATTACACGTCAAGTTAATGGTGGAGCCAGAATGGCAACCTGTTTCCGCAACCCCATCGTTCAGTGCTCTTCTTCTGCAGCACAAGCTCAGTGTGGCTCCTCATGTGTCACTAAAGCAGTTCCCATTTTAGCTGTATTGCCTACAAGAGCTCACTGTACAAACTGGGTAATGAGACAAGTAATTTTTCATCACGTTCTTATCCTCTCAATTAAAAAAAGACATTTTATGAATTAAATCATAAACAGAGTTCAGAAGTCACTATACTATGCCTCCAATCACTGAAGCAGAAGTGAAAACCACTGGAGGTAATAAGATCCAGACTCCCACAGGATAACATCGTGTGGACTTAGGGTGGACATTATTACATCCATCAACTAATCTTCTCTGATGGAATGCTACTCTGTACATGCCCAAGAGCAGGGTGCTGTTGTCACTGGACTATCTCCCAGATTTGTATCTCTGTCCCCTCAGCCTTCATTTGGGGGGCAGTGAGCAGGACAATGACTGATTTGGGCTACCCATTCAGACTGGGCCAATGACCTAGGCCAATTGTGACTCTAGAAGGAAAAGATGCAAATGATAATGGGGCAAAAATATAATAAAATGAACTATTTAAAAAAGATGCATTTTCCTGCCTTCCATAGCTCCAATGACACATAGGTGATTACTTTTGAGTCAGAAAGAAAAAATAGTGAGGAGACTTTGAGTTAATATATTCTCAGGTGCAGTGGAAAGACCACAAAATGAAAGTCAAGATGTGTGTCCTCAGATTTCACCCTTTGGCTGACGGTCCTCTTATAAGAAGACAGGAAGATGATCCCTGTTCAACTTGCTTCATCAAGTTGTTATGGAATAAAAGGATATCATAGATTTGAGTATTAGCAAGTAATGTATGAATGTCAGGTGACATTATTAGTTGACAGACTCAAAGTATGCTTATTTATTTGCACAATATCCCCATTCACTAATAACAAGTATTAACAGGTATCAGGATAGCCTTTATTAACACTTAATCTGTGCCAGGTACTAGGCTACATTCTTTACATTCATAATTATATTGAATCCTCCCAATAACCCTATCAGGTAGATTTCACTTCCTTTGTTTGGCAAATGGAGAAGCTGAGGTCTAGAGACAAATTATAATTGTCAAGATCACACCACTAATGAGATATGGAACCAGAATCAGAACCTAGGCATCGCTCCAGAGGACTCATTCTGAAATTCTGCAGCATGGGAAAATGAAGATGCCCAGGTTTCAATTGTATGGGCAAGAGAAGCTACCTCCCATAAACATTAACTTGCTTTCTCAAATTCACAGAGCAAGGCTTTGGCAGAAATGAGGCTAGAATTCTCAAACTGTTGCTGGGTACTTAAGAACCTTCACAAGTAGTTACCACACTCACTGATTCAGGATGTCTTTTTTTATTGTTTTTAAGTGATATTCCTTGTTGGGCAGTGTTATAATTGATATAATGGATACGCTTACAATATTTCTATTAGTGTTTATTTCTATTATTATTTTTATAGTTACTTGATGTACTGAAAAATGTGACGTTCACGGATGAAGGAGAGCTATTTCATTTCGATTCCCATGGGGATATAAACACTGGCTATGATGTTGTGCTCTGGAAGGAGATCAATGGCCACATGACTATCACCAAGATGGCACAATATGACCCGAAGCATGATGTCTTTATTGTCACAAACCAGGAAACAAACAGTGAGTTCAGGAATCTTGAGGTAATTATGTTGTAAGTTGCTCTGTAGCTTTCAAATTAATTGGTATCTCAACTACAAAAGTCCTTGACCCCAGCAGGACCTCTAGTAATCTTATTGCCTGCTCACTGTCCTCAACTTCTTTCATTAAATGCCATGGTCAACTTGTGTGTTTTCTCCCTTGCACGTGCCCTCAATCCCCTTGTTCCCTTCTCTCTCTCTTAGTCATTCTCATTTGACCAAAGCAAAATCCTCGTTAAAGTCTCTATGTAATCAATGTAGCCCCCACATAGCTAAACTTGGGGTAGGGGACATCTTTCTGACCGTTCTCACTTTAAATTCATGATCTCTGACCTTTAGCGGGCCTTAATGCTGCTGGACAATCAGATTATTACCCTAGTCCATAAGTTTGCCCACCTACATACATGGCTATTTTACACTTTCTCTTCTGCTCTCTGATCCCAACACGTCTTCCCCGTCCTCACTTTCAGTTGACTTTGCGTCCTATTTCACTATCAAAACTGAAACCACCAGAGAAGAACTCCAGTGCTCCCCTGCACCACACCTGTGCCTATATGCCTTCTACCTGGCCCTGTAGATAGACTATCTGTGCTCCTAGCCAAGGTCACCTCTTTCCATTGACCTCTGGATCCCAACCCCTTTCACTTACTCAAGGATATTACCCTGGCAATTCTCCACTCTCTCCTACATCCTCAGATATTTGCTCTTCTGTGTTATCTACATGATGATATAAATATGATCTTATTCCTCTCTTCTTAAAAAAGAGAAGAAAATCCTTTTCTCCTCTTTGATATCCTACTTTCCCCTTCACATACTGCCCATTCCTTTATTTCCCTTTGAGACAAAACTCCTTGAAAAAGTTCAGTATATTCACTGGCCCCAATTTCTCTCCTCTCATAATTTTTTACTTCTTCCAATCCATCAAAATCCCTTCTGTCTAGTTCCCCAATGTTAATAAATCCAAAAATCATCTTATTTACCAGCTAATCATGCTCCCCTCTTTGTGGTGCTTCAGTTGCTTCCATGCTACCACACTTTGACTTTCTTCCTGTCTCTGGCCACTGCTTCTTGGTCTCCTTTGCTGGTTCCTCCTCAGTCCCATTGCCTATAAGAATAGGTGTGCCCAGAGCTCAGAATGCTCCTTTTCTGCCCTCACTTTTTCTTAGTGATCTCATCCAGGTTCATGGATTTAAACAATGTCACTATATAGAAGGCAAACGACTCCAGGTTTTTATCTTCTGATTTTCAACCCAAATCAATACACAACTGCCTACTGGATATCTTTGCTTGGGTGTCTAATAGTTGTACATACTGATTTTCTCTGAAACTGAGCTCCCAAAATTACCCGATCTCAATAAATGACAACTTTCTTCTAGTTGTTCATGGAAAAATCTTGTAGGATCTTTGTCACTTCTCTTTCTGTTATGTTTCAAATCTAATCTAAGTTTTATTTTCAGATGGGTCCAAAATCCAACACTTTTTGTCCTCTACTCATTTGCTGCCACTCCAACTCCAAGCTACTATCACCTGTCACCCAGACAAAGACAATAGGTTTCTAACTGCTTTCTGCTTCCACTCTTACCCCCTTCAGTGTGTTCTTAAAACAGCAGCCAGATAAATTCTGTAAAATATAATACTCTGCTCAGAACCCCCCATACACCCTATTTCCCTCAGAGTAAAAGTCAATGTCTTTAAAATACCTCACATGACCTGCCACTGTGCCTCCCCACCTCATCTCCTACTACCTTCCCCTTGCGTTCATCCCTTCCTACAGCCCCACAGACTTTCTTTCTCTTGCACACGTACCTTCCCCTTCTCCTAGCTCAGGGCCTTTCACTTGTTGTTTCCTTTGCCTGTCTATGTGATATGCTTTCTTACTTCCTTTCCTAAAGTGTCACCATTTCAGGGAGTCCATCCTTGGTCACCTTATTGAAAATTGCAGTATCAACCTAATACTTCTTAAACACCCTCCTGTCTTTATTTTTTTCCTTAACACTTATCACTGTCTAGCAGTCTATACATTTTGCTTATTTTTGTCATATTCATTGTCAAGTAGAACTGAAGGTCTACGTGAACATGGATTATTGTATTTTAAACCCGGCTGTGGTCTCAACAATTACAACGATGCCTGGCATATAACAGGCACTCAAAAAATATGTGTTGGATGAGAGAATAAATGTAGTAATGCTTCAAGCCACTATCCTTGTTGTAATTTCCCTTCTGACATTTCAGTAAAAGCAAAGAACTGTTTCCTTGAAAGATAGAAATGTAATTGTCTTTCTGTTACCAAGACTTATCTTCAGACTTTTTAGGAGAGATACTCAATGAGGGAGAGATGACACAATGACAAATAACTGCTGGTGCCTTTAATGACTAAATGGAAAGGGATGACCACCATAAAAAGAGATACAAGTTTGCCTTTCTGGTGGAAACGCCATAAATATTTCAAGGAGGTAGTAGAAACTAATAATACCTGAGATCAGTAGGTCAGATTTCAAGATCCCTTTGTCAATATGCAGGCTAGTTGGACTATCAGCATTTCTGGTGAGTCCTCAAAACTCGTAGTCCAACAAATCATATAATCCTGAATCTATTGACTTCCCAAAGTTATCAATACTTTAGAATGTCTTTGCTGTCCCTCATGTGGGGGAATACAAGTGACTGTGTTGCTGGGAAGAAAGGTTTCACTTTTGTCCCTGTAATGCCACCCAGCTTATCTCGGGGTTAAACCCTTTGGTGCTCTCAGGACATCCCCCGGGAGTGTGGGTATTTCAGGTTCCCCGCTGGCCTTGGAGAACCCACAAGGCAGTTTTACTGTCTGCAGTATTTTCTATTTTTTTAGACTTGTTCACATTTCTTCAGATGACAAACAATTTTATTACACTATTTTTAAAAAATACCAAAATCTATGTAGTAAGTATGTCTTTAAATTAAGTCAAAGTTAGTTAGAATGAATCTTTTCAAAATTTATTTGGAATTTCTTTTCACTTTGCAGCAAATTCAATCCAAATGTTCCAAGGAATGCAGTCCTGGGCAAATGAAGAAAACCACAAAAAGTCGACATATCTGCTGCTATGAATGTGTGAACTGTCCCGAAAACCACTACACCAATCAGACAGGTAATTACAGTCCCTACGACATGCACAGTGACACACCCAACCCATTATTCTCAGGCTGATTTTTTTCATTTACGTGAATCCTATTTTGGATTATCTTTTCATTTGGTGGGGGGGAAGTATCTCATGCTACTGCTAGATTAAATTCCAGTGAAATTTCATTTTATCTTGGAATTTTTTCTATTACATTAGCAGACATGCAACCAATATATAATAGAGATATGAAAGTAACTTCACGTCCAAGGGAAAATGGATTCCTCAACCGGATTCCTCTCTAGTGGTTCTTAAAACAATGCATGTACTCTGTCAGTTTTTAGCCGTGTCTTTCTCTCTCTCTCTGTCTCTCTCTTTCTCTCTCTCTCTCTCTCTCTCTCTCTCTCACACACACACACACACACACACACACACACACACACACACACGTCTGACTTGCAGTTGGGGCACAATAACTCTAAATGAATACGTGCTGAGCTCACTAAACTGAGTGTGCTAGAAACCCCTGCATGCACAGAGGTTTGCATACCCTGGAGATCTCACTATTCCTACCAAGAGGCAACAGTGAAGCCTAAAATAGAATTTTCTGTGAGACAAGGGAATGAACTGTTGACAGAGATGAGATGCTACTAACTGATTGTTTGCTGAACCTGTTAACAATTTAACAAATCAGAGCAAAATACACAAATTTGAGAATGGAGTGAGGTCAGTGGCCCTTGGAACCCTAAAAGGGGCTATCAGCACTTTTCCTGGAGTTAAGCCTACTTTAAAAACATCATATTCACTTGTCATGGTAGCATTCCTATTCACCCTATAAACACTGAGAACCTCAGAGCCAGAATAGCTCCCAAATGCTCATCCTTTTTTTCTTATTGGCTCCAAGGTGAAGAGTATCCCAGTGTAAACATTCCAATACCCATGTTCTGTCATTGTTTTACAAAAATGCCATTTACCCCAAACTGAGATGGACTTTGCTGCATAAATAATTAGGTCATGAGATTGGGGGGTGGGAGTTCCAGGCAATATGGTATCTAGCAACTCTCTGCCAAGTGGGATAAATAAAAATACCAAGAGAGTATGTAGCATTTATTTCCCATAAAGATGTACAAGGGTTTTTCAAGACACAACCTGGATTGTCTTTTGATAACCAGGGCAAATTGCTTCCAAGAACAAATACAAAAGACTGATGCCAAATTTGGAGGAAAAGCAAGGATTTAGGCTCATCTAGAGTGTATCATCTATTCCTCTCAATGTCGCAGTGCACGGCTCTTGTACACAGACGAGGCCAGTAAATGTTCACTGAGTGAATGAAATGGCAGACTCTAGCAGCAGTGGTTAAGGAAAGACAGTGAAGAATGGATGTTTGCAGAGAAATATGATTTGGAAGAGGAGGAGGCTGGGAAGGTAATGAAATTTATAAGTAGAAACACAACCTGACTTTGAGGTTAAGGAGGAAGAGACATAGGTGCTGTATAACGCTTTTTGGAAGTCGCTGGGACCCTATCACTACGGGGTGGAAGTGGAGAGCAAATGCAATCACTCTGATATCAACTATCAGTGCCGCACCTGCAGTCAGACTGGGCATAAATCATTTCCAACCTTATCACTGCCTGTGTGAGAGGCTCACTGTTCCTTACCTCCTGGAAGGAAAATAAACTTTAATTCTTATCAGCTGTCATTGATTACAATCTTGTGTTCTCTCTCTTTTAGAGGGCTTTAGTGGGACCCAGCCATAGTGTCTCTGCTTTCAAAGAACTGCAGCCTTGTTTATAACAGCAGGTCCCGCCACAGTGAGTGTCTGCTCCACGGCAAGGACCACACAAAGCACTTTATAGTTATCTCACTGAATGCAGCATCCGAATGAGGCAGACTTTTTTTTAAGACAGTTGGAAATGGGCTCAGGAAATTCAATTAACTTGTTCAAGATCACAAGAATTACAAGTGATAGAGAAAAGGACTCCAGATATGTCTGATTCTAAAGCCTTTATTCTTAATAGAGCCCCTGAATCACCATCTATAACAGCAAGTTCAGAACAGACTAACATCTAACTTGAATATATTAATTTCCCAAAGACTCACAGCCTAGCTGGCTTCTTTTTTTTTTCTTTCCCTTTTTTACTCTCTCTCTCATCCTTTTCCCTCGCCTTCACCCTTTCCCACTCTCTTTGGGTCTTGTTCAGGCTTTATTTAATAAGTAACCTTTGTGACAATTATCTATAGACATTTTCAAGTCAGAGCTATTGCCAAGGAGGATTCTGGACAATCACCTAGTATAAATGTTTGCAATGTAACTGAATCTCCTCTGTCTTTTAGACATGGATCACTGCCTTGCGTGCAACAACGAAACTCACTGGGCCCCTGTAAAGAGCACAACGTGCTTTGAAAAGGAAGTGGAATATCTCAACTGGAATGACTCCTTGGCTATCCTGCTCCTGGCCCTCTCTCTACTGGGAATTGTGTTTGTTCTGGCTGTTGGCATAATATTTACAAGAAACCTGAATACGCCCGCTGTGAAATCATCCGGGGGATTAATGGTCTGCTACGTGATCCTTCTCTGTCACTTCCTCAACTTTGCCAGCACGGGTTTTTTTGTTGGAGAACCACGAGACTTCACGTGTAAAACCCGGCAGACACTATTTGGTGTGAGCTTTACTCTCTGCATCTCCTGCATTTTGACAAAGTCCCTGAAAATTCTGCTAGCCTTCAGCTTTGATCCCAAGTTACAGAACTTCCTGAAGTGCATCTATAAACCAGTCCCCATCATCTTCTCTTGTACAGGTATCCAGGTTGTCATTTGCACACTCTGGCTAATCTTTGCAGCCCCTGCTGTGGAAGAAAATGTGTCCTTGCCCAGAGTCATTATCCTGGAATGTGGGGAGGGATCCATCCTTGCCTTTGGTACCATGCTGGGCTATATTGCCATCCTGGCCTTCATTTGCTTCATATTTGCCTTCAAAGGCAGGAAGTTACCTGAGAATTACAATGAAGCCAAATTCGTAACATTTGGCATGCTCATTTACTTCATAGCTTGGATCCCATTCATCCCCGTATACGCTACCACATTTGGCAAGTATTTGCCAGCTGTGGAGATTATCGTTATTTTAATATCTAACTATGGGATCCTATGTTGCACATTCTTCCCCAAATGTTATGTTATTCTCTGTAAGCAACATACTAACACCAAATCTGCCTTTCTCAAGATGATTTATAGTTACTCTTCCCACAGTGCAGACAGTCTTGCCATGAGCCGTGTTTCACTGGATTCCACTAACAGCAGCGTCACCATGGCCACTCCCAGCTCTGGTGGGCAGCCTGCAGCCTGGCAGGAAGGCAAAGACCTGCAGACACCAGCATGTGTACACACACACAAGGAAAATGCTACCAGTGCATCTAAAACTTGGCCTCGAAAAAGAACTTCAAGTATATGAATGCATCCTTAAGAAATGGCACATTCCAGCATAAAATGTTTCTAGGGTCTCTGCATTTAAGATGTGCATTTACTTTCCAAGCAAGCATATTCTATGTGTTTCTTACTGCCAGTATTTTCATCAAAATTTGGTTGAATTCTCCCCCTCTGTCCAACCACCTGTTTAAGAAAGTAGGTTCCTCAACCTGAAACTCACTTGATTCCTTATGACTTCCATCTGCCTGCATCTTGATCTCCTTCCTCACAGGCACATAGTTAAAGGTATCTCTCCTAGTCAAAACTAGCCCCTGATGTAGCCTCCATATTCTATCCTCCACCAGTTCTTTGAAACCTCTTTGTAGGGTTCTCTCCTTGTCTCTTGAGCACCTTTACCTTCCCATCTCCACTGCTCAGTCCAGCTGAAGAAGCCTTTGAGCAGCCACCTTGTGCCAGGGCATATACTAAATACAAAGGAACAGGAGGATCAAGGCATCATTTCTGACTTCCAGGAGCTGAAAACCCAGGGGGAGACAGTCACACACAGACATCTGCAATTCAGTATGGCAATTCTATTATTGTAATCTGTGTGGGACATTCTAACAGTATCGTGAAGTGGCACTTAGCCACCCTGGGAGATGATGGGAAGGACATATAGAAGACCACATAAAGGATATGATGTTTAGGTGAAATCCTTAAAGACGAATAAGAGTTAGCTAATCAAAGAAAGTACAGAAAACTGTTCCATATAAAGGGGGTAGGAAAGCAGGAGCAGCCACAGAAAGTATGTTGAGGGAAGTGCAGTTATTTTGGTATTACTAGAGAGGGGTCCTCTTTCACATGTAGAGGCCAGATCACGAATAAATGCCAAAGACTGGAGTTCTCTTATAAGGAGCTTAGGTCTTCATCATGTGGTTAGAAGGTGGCCATCAAAGTTTCTGCCAGAAAGATAAAAGAGACCTTCCCAAAGGTTTCAGGAAGATCACTCTGATACAGGGTAAAGGATGGAGGCTACTGAGGGAAGACTGGGATCTGAACCAGGAATAAAAAGGAGAAAATGTATATGTCATCTATATAGAAGGGGATCATTTATTTGAAGTAGCTGGTGAAGGATAAAGTATAGGCTTCTAGTTAGGCTTATTGAAGGGTGACATGGAATAAAACTGAGTGTTTGAAGGGACAGTATCATTGTTGACTTGTGACCCACCAGTTCTGAAGCCACTGAAATCTGGCTCCTAGTTACATCACTCTGTTGACCTTGCCACAGAAAAGTTACCTGTAACTTTTTATCTGTCAAATTCAATGGTCATTAATAACATTTGTGATATAATTCCTCCTTAATTTTTTTCTTCATTCTCATTATATTTTAAAGCTTTCAGTTATAAGAAGTCTTCAATCTGATGTAAAGGCTCTTTTGGTCCTACTCTGACATCTCTGACCACTTAGTTTTATTCCGTGTTGCTGGTATGTCCTCCTTCACTTGAATCTTAAATGTGGGTATTCCACAGAGTTCCAGCCTCAATCTAAATATCTTTTCTGTCAGCACACTCTCTTACCACATTATTATCCAACTTCATGTCTTACCTATGACCCAGACCTCCCAAAACCACATGGTCCAGGTCACTCCCTAACCATCTACTTGCTTGTCCCTCTAACACTTCAAAGGCAGTATGTCTAAAATTCAATTCATTATTCTGTTCTCCCAACTCTTCCTCCTCCTGTTTTCCATTTCTCAGCATGCTGTATCACCTTTGGACTTAGTAGAACCCTGAGATTCATCCTATCCATCCTTGATACCACTCTGTGCTTCGCCCTTGTACATCAGCTGTTTTTTATTTTTTAACTCCTGCATTTTCAAAACCTCACCATGATCCTTATCCCTTTCATTGCTTCCTTAACCCAGGCCTGCATCACCTCTTTCACAGATTGTTGCAATAGCTTCTAATTTGACTCTGCTCTCCCAATGTTTCATCCCAAACTAGAGAAGGTTTCACTAAACCTTCCACTCATTTCCACTAGATATATTTATATAACTTAAAAACCTCTTTGCGTTACTCAGTTGTTTTAAGACCAGCAATAAGTCCTAATTTACTGCTTAGTCTAAATGTATTCACATACAATATGGTGATAATCTCTCATTCAATGATTAAGGGCATAAAATATTCTGATGTACATGAACATGGTAAGACATGAGTAGCCTGTTTGTGATTTGACTGACTCATTGCTCTGTTGATATGAAAACAGTTTCTCCTATTGACATGAGAGCAAAGCTGCAGGAAAGCTACCAGATTCTTGAGTGTGATCATGCAGAACAGAAATCCCAGCAGTGTTGTGCCAATAGAACAATAAAATAAATATTGTTTCATAAGAGTTGTGAGCTTTACTACAATTACATAGCTCTCAAAATTATTCCAGAAAAAAAAATGCTATTTAACATAAGAAATTAAGTTCTGAATTCAATGAAGCAAAAACTACATCCATGCCATCATGTGACTCGCACAGCTAAGAAAATAACTATTGTACTTCTAATTTTTCTGTTAACTTTTGAGGCTTTTAAAATCAATTGGACTTCATAGCAGCACAATTTACAATAGCCAAGTGCTGGAAGCAACCTAAGTGCCCATCAGTCAATGAGTGGATCAAAAAACTGTGGTACATTTACACAATGGAATTCTACGCAGCAGAGAGAAAGAAGGAGATTCTACCCTTTGCAACAGCATGGATGGAACTAGAGAGAATTATGCTAAGTGAAATAAGCCAGGTGGTGAGGGAGAAATACCACATGATCTCACCTTTACCTGGAACATAATCAACAAAAGAAAAATGCAAACAAAATACAACCAGAGACATTGAAATTAAGAACAATCTAACAATGGCCAGAGGGGAGGGGGGAGGGAACAGTGGGGGAAAGGGTTTCCAGGAAACACTATAAAGGACACATGGACAT
>VMDR010017669.1:0-19878 GCA_007922815.1 Macrotus californicus
TGGAGCCTCCAGAAGGAACCTGCCTTGCTGGCACCTTGACTTTAGCCGAACCCAGGGATCCTGATTTTGAACTCATGACCTCCAGAACTGCAAGAGAACCGATGTACTGCTTTAAGCCTCCAAGTTAGCGGCAGATTGTTCTAGCAGCCACAGGAAACTAACACACCTACTACATTGTGTATTATCAGTACCCTACTCCCCCAAATGAAGCCACCTTGAAATTCACTTCTGACATACTTCAGGCACTCAACAGATGTCAGTGAATGAATGATTCATCAATGTGCATATGCATGTGGGCAGGACCAGCCCTTCAGGATAGGTCAGTCCATAATATAGTGTAAAGGATACCCTCTTCCTTAATTAGCCCCACTTGCTTACCACTATCTCTGAGATTCCACTAGTGGAACCATTCCTTGGGTTAGGAGACCCTTCCCACCATAAAGAACATTCCCTGCCCTTCCTTGTCAAAGAAAGGACTCTTCTGAAAAAGTGTTTGTGGAGTAGAGAGGGAGGGCAAAATACATTAAGACAGCAACATAGTAAGCTACCTACACACAATTAACACCGTAAGTGGATTGGTTTATCAGACTCTTAGTATTTCCTATTTCCCAAGAAGGTCCAAAGCAAAAGACATGGTCAGGCAGGAAGAGCTGGGTACGCATAGGATGGGGTCCTGAGGAGGTGGTAGAGCAAGAGAGGTCTGAGAAGTTAAGTGTGCAGGGACTTTGCCCCTGGAAGGCTCTGCAGCCTGGCTTGGTGTTGCCAAGACATGTGTGTCTGTGAGTGTGTGCGGACTTCATGCATACAATGAACACACTAGTACCAGTTACCTGGCTGTTTTTCAACCCAAATGTTTTCTGTTGCTAACTTCCATAAAATGACTCTTTTTCAACAGTTCTTTCCCTGCTGCTGCTTAATTAGTTTCCTAACCCATTATTTTAAGTGGCTTACTTTCCTAATACCCAAAGTCATTTCTCTCTCTGCGGGGAGGTAACCACCCAGCCCATTATCATAAACACTCACTCTGCAGGCCACAGAGAAGCCCATTCATGGCTCCGATGATATTCAACAAGGATGCCAATGAGGCCCATCCTCTGCTGCTATCCAGGGGCAGAGCAAAGCCCACAAAACTCCCTCTACCAGCCCAACAGAACTGCTACTCCAACCACCCCATCACTTCCCTCCATCACTAAAAGAGTTGTGCACACTCCAAGAGCTGGACAGATGGTACCTAAATGGACAAGATGTGAAACCATCGTCAGCCTCCCCTGTTAATTTATCATGGGTGTCCAGAAGTCTCCCCACTCAGAAGCTGCAGTACACTGGGGAAGACAGAGAGAAGAATGTGGGTATCTCATTATGGCTCGTGGGCACTGAAGAGAGAGGCAGAGGCAGGTAGTTACTATTTTTCTGTGTTTGACTCACCACTTATGTAACTGGGAAGAAAGGTAGCACAATGGACAGTCCAGTGAGAAAAGAATGGCACTCACCAAGCAACCTGAAGTTGCCAAGTTCTCTCAGTGTGATGTAAAAGTCAAAGAAGGCCGATTTTCAGGGGGAGACCTTCTTAAAATGTTTACAACAGGCTCAAGCACCAGAGTCAAGGACAATGGCAGACCGACTCACTCACCATCCTATCAGCCAACATACACTGAGCTTCTCCCACACCTGGACATACTATTCAATGTCCTGTCTATGCAGGCAAATACCAGGCCCTGCCTCAAGGTGCTCACTGTCCTGCAGAGGGAGGTCCTTGTGGAGATAAGCATCCTGGGAATAAGGGACAGAGGAAGGAAGATCACGTCTGACCTGGGTCTTCTCTTGGTCCTTGAGAATGATTCATGGCTTTCTGCCCAGCCTTCCCACCCCACCTGGCTGGTGTTTGCTTGTTCCCTTCCACCTGACCCCCTTTAGCCACTTGTTCCTATATGCCCTCCTCTAACTCTTCCCTCTCCAAGGCTTAGGCCATCCATGTAAAAGATCCCAACACCCTAAGTACAAATGCCTGTACCACCCCAGACTGGCCCCAGTATGTAAAACAGTGAGCCCTCCCCTCCCCACCACTACCCAGATCAGAGCCAAGCAAGCAGGGAACCTAGCTGCTCACTCCTCACTTATCAGCTGAGGCCCCATGGACCAGTCTGTGACCCCCTGTGCTGGGTCTCCCTACCCATAAAACAAAGGTCTAGACCAGGGTCCTCTAGAAACCCCTCTGATCTAACCCTCAGAAGTCTGCTCTGTACTTCATCCAAACAGTCCCATTATTAAACATTGGTGGCTTCCAGCCCCCAGCTGTTCCCTATGTGGAAAACGTCACTTGGTCCAGCAAGCAGAGTTGTAAATGACCAGAAAAAGCTACCAAAGGCAGAACAATGCACTTTCCAATTGATACCAAGCTCAAACGTCTTAAGAAGACTGTCTCCAAGCTCCTACCCAACTTAAGTGAAAAGTAGGGGAGGGGAGGGAAGAGTTCAGCTCCCAGGTTGCAGAGAACATGAGCACTGAAGATCCCAGAGGGACACACAGAAAATGCCCTTGCATCTGCTAGGTTCATTCTAGTAGACAAAGTCTCACCTATCACATTAAGGAAAAAGGCATGTGGCACTTGTAAGCTTCATCGCTGACCCCTGATCTTCTGACAACATGATGTCATAGTCAGTTGGCTCTGAAGACTCCCCATCCCACCTGGGCTCATCTATGGTATATCTCACTCACTTTAACATTTCAAAATCACCTAAAGGTGGCCCAAAGTGGCCTGCAGGAAGCCCACAGACTGAGCACAGGGGCCCATACTCCCAGCAATCACCCCTTATCCTGCCACCTATTCCCTGCCGCCAGGAGACACCCGCAAAAACACCAAAAGGACTGCATTAGTACCTCGCCTTCCAGCCAAGGAAGCCCTTGCATGCGTAATATATACTTACAGATTCTCATTTACCTTTAACATACGTAAGTTATTAAGCAATTAATTATTACAACATCCCTCCCAAAGAGGCAAAAAGTATTTTTAGTTGTCATGGTTAAGGAAAGATGGGATGAGGGACTCAGATCTAAGGAAACTAAAGTGGGCAGGGGTCAAACACCTTGGTACACTGGACTCACCTTCTAAACACCCCTACTGGTCCACAACTCCCAAACACTCCCAGGACGTGCCTACCTGGACAGCCAGCACACTGGGCCCTGGCCCCTGAGTAGCCAGTAGCCCCCTGCCTGTCTCCCAGCTACTCTCTACTTTTCCTCCTAAACATCAGCCCCTACACTGGCCTCAAAGGTTATCTAGAAAGATTGTTGTTCGTGCATCAGCCAACACTGGCAAGCACTCACTACTTTTAAAAGGTTCAAAAAACATACTAATTATTATTGTGGAAAAGTAAGTTAGTTAAATGGTCAGCACATGCAGGCACAGGGACAACCTGCCCCAGGAGGACATCCATCAGTGCACACCCTTCACTCCAGTTGTGGAGGGGCTCGAGAAGGGAGGGACTGCAAAAAGTCCATAACCTCAACTAAGGTAGCAACGGATCATATCCATTTTAAAACCTGGATTGGCCCTGGCCAGGTAGCTCAGTTGGTTACAGCATTGTCCCAAAGCACTAAGGTTATAGGATCGATCCTCGGTCAGGGCACAAACAAGAATCAACCAAAGAATGCATCAATAAGTGAACAGAGAATCAATGTTTCTGTATGTCTTGCTCTCTCTAAAAATCAATAAACATAAAAAATAAAACCATATTAAGGCTCTGTGCAGAATTCCACTTGGCAGAAGTCTCCCAACCTGTGCATGACAGCACCTAGAGACCTCCATGGAACGCAGTGTATCTGCAGGGACGTGGGGCTGCTCTCCCTCTTTGGCAGCTGCCATCTTGCTCATGGGCTAGTGCAAGGATGAAACCAAACACTTCTGTGTTCAAAGTTAATTTTTAAAACTACCGTTATCATGGCAAGCAAAGCACTGGGGAAGAGCAGCGGAGTAGAGGAGGAAAGGAAGGTTGTCCCAGGCTCACTGCAGGCCCGGCAATGCTATGAGGTTTCTATGCAGAGAAAACAGGCAGGGAGGAGGGCCTGGCTCAAGGACATTCTGCCAGAAACAGCAGAACTTGATGAAAGCCCACATTTCCTAGACTCCCAAACCAACACTCTTCCTACACTCCTGGGGCTCCCAGCACCTTCCGCAACAGGCCTGCTTCCATCCCCTGGAAGCTGAAACCATGAGGAAAAAAGTATGAAGGCCAAAGCAAGGCCCGACACATGACGGATTTTAAAGTAAATCTAAAAACAGGAGACTAATCTGTAAAATATCTTCTCTGATTCTCCAACTCGCCCCATCCTTTGAACATGAGGGTTCCCCGAACCTGAGGAAATTTCTCTGTCTCTCAACCAGGCACAGGGACTAGCAGGTCTAAAATTAGTTTAGTTCGACAACAACCTAGAAGGCACGAGGGAAATTACTGGAACTGCCAGTCAGTCTGTGGCTACTGATATACCCAGGGGGTGGGTAAGATGCTGCGAGCGCAGCCTGGCTCTTGGCCAGTGCCAGTGGGCCATTCCCTGGCCCCCGTGCTCGGACAGTAGAGGTGGGCTGAGCCAGCCACCGCTAGACACAGCAAACAACAGGACTGCTGGGAAAAGACCCCATCACTCTCCCAGAAGGCGTCTCACCTGTTTACAAATCATAGATAGCTCTGTCACTCAGAGGTTGAGCAACCCCACGAACCGCCAGGGCCTCCATTTCTCCATCTGTGCAATCCATGCTGTGGTGAGGACCACAGTAAAGACTGCACCTGAAGAGCCAACACAGAGTGCTGGGCCGAGCATGCTGTCCCCCGCCACCCCCTATAACCTCCATGACAAGCAGGAAGGAGGCCGAGACCCCATCCTTCCTCCCAGAAGACATCTCTGACTCCTCAGACCACATACTGCCTGACTAACATGTGCATCACAGTTTTGCTTTGGTATTTCATCTTCACATGCTCACGTGGGTCCCAACAGGTTGTGCTTCACCATGAGAGGGGTCTTCTTTTGGCCACAAGTCCTTTCCCTGCAGCTATGGACACAGCAGCCACCATGGTTACCAATGAATCACATACACTGGCCTGTCTAGATAAGTTCCAAGTGAAGGGAAACACAGCCAGAGCTTAAAGCAGGGGTTCTCAAATATTAGTGCTTCCTAAAAAATCACAGGAAGTGGTTACTTAAACTGTAGATACCTGGGCCTGCCCTCAGGAGATTCTCCTGCAGGGGAATGTCTGCACAATGATGTGATGAGAAAAGAGCAAGAGACCCTCAAAGACAGGCCCTAAAAGCAGCAGGGCTGAGCTGTGGGGTCCCCCTTCCTCACTCTTCTAATGGCCTTGGGTATCTGTGTCCTACTCAGGGTTTTGTAGCCTAAATTTTTTCAAGAATAAAGTGGGCAAAGGTCCCGAGGTCAAAACAACCTCTGGGGCTCCGTCCCAAAGGAAGCAAACTGTCAAGGAGCTACAAACTAACCTGTTAGCACTCACTGTCCTCTGAAGTGTTTAGACCGAGCTTATAGCTTCACATAAGAGCACACACATCCCAGAGTAGCTTCTCTGGCTGGATCTTCACATCCTTTAGAACTGTCAAACCCACAGCTGCCCCCCAAGAAAAGCACACACCACTTATGTGAGGAATCTAGAGAAGTTAAAATCAGACAGAAAGTAGAATGGGTCTTCCGGGAAGGAGACTGGGGAGTTAGTGTTTAACCGGGACAATGTTTCAATTTTGCAAGATGAAAGGAATTCTGCAGATGGATGGAGTGATGGTTGCACAACATGAATGTGCTTAATGCCACAGAACTGTTCTCTTAAAAATGGTTAAAACAGTCAATTCTATTACATATATTTTACCATAATTAGAAACAAAGAAGGCTTAGACCATCTTTTTGTCGGCTTCCAGGAGGGAAAAGGAAGAGAACATGACAAAGCAAGGGCCCCAGAGCTTCACTGTGCAGTGTGCTCTGCCCAAATCTCAGGGCCTGCTTCCCTTTGGGACTTCGTGTTTCTCCTGGAAAGCCTCCTTCAGTAGCCTTTGGGATCTGAAGGTGCCAGCACATTAGCCTTACATCAGTCCCCAAAAGCTCAAAAAGAAGTGGCAGAATTTGGCACAATAATGAGTGGATTGCAGGAGGAAAAACAAAAGTAGAGGAGAAAGGCAGCAGTCTGGGTTCCCAGACCCCTCACTCTGCCCACGTCTGGAACACCAGAGGCCCAGCCAGGCTGCTCAGGCTCCCACTTGTCTGTGAGGCTGCCCTGGGCCCACTGCGCCTAAGCCTGCATTTGGGAAATTTCTTTTCCTTTTTTGGAAAAACTGCCTCTCCTCCACACCCACCAGTTACAGGGTAAGTGGGTGTAGCAAGAAAAAAACTTCCCCAAAAAGCAAAAGTGATTTCCAAAGGTTAGTCGCAATCCAGAGCCTTGTGGAAAAGAAAGGCAACAATTAGTTCCCGGAAGGCCCAAACCTAGCAGAAGACCCCAAGCAAAAAGGGCTCTCAGAGCAGCCCCTGAGGCAGGCACTGGCCCAGGGACTGAGGCCTGTCCTCCTCCTGGGACTCCTGACACCCACAGCGACTGCTTTGTGCCCCTCTTGGTCCTAGTGAAGGGGGCCCGCACAACTTGCCCCCAGTTGGTTCTCTGGAGCCCTCTGGAGGTATTGTCCTTTCTGCTGAGGAACCATTAAAAGCTACACATTCATAACACCCCCAATCCCTCTCCCAGAAGCACCTCAGCTCCCATCTTCTCAAGCTGAAAGCAGCAACCCTGTGATAGTACATTTACAAAGATACCAAGTTCAACTGAACAAATATTGACTGGATCTCTGCCATCTAAGCCCCAAGCCAGACAATGCAGAAAGATACCGAAAATTATCAGGGAGCCCAAAAATGGGGGGTGGGGGTGGGGAGCCGCAATCTAGTTGGTAAGATACCATTTAAGCAAATAATAATATTGTATAAAAGTGAAGTAACAATTTGAAAGATATTATAACTAAGTGTTAAGGGCAAAGTCTGGCCATCTAATGCTATTAAAGTTCTTACATGCAGGTTAGCTAGGGAGGGAGATAGGGCAGTGCTGGAGCTCAGCTTGGTGGGAGTGGTAGAATCACTGGTGGCTACCAGCCGCTCAGAGCTGCTGCTCTTGGAGACCAGCACCAAGATGGGGCCATTACACAGGTATGATGGTCCAAGCATGCCACAGGAAATGGTACCTATGTGCTCCACAGGTAAAAGCCATGCATAAGCAGTTCTGCTAGCCCTGTGGTCACCTGATGTGCAGAGACACTCCATGGAAAACCCTCCATACCAGAAACAGGCCCACCTCTGTTCCCTGCCTGGCATCTACCACACCAGCCAGCTTCCCTCATTCTCAGAAAATCTGATGACTGAATCCTTCTGTACCTTTGAAGAACAGGGATGATAACAACTCATATTTTATTTTTAAAATATTTGAAAAATTTTAAAAAGTCACTGACAAGATCTTGCAGGGTTTCTAAGCCTTGGCACTCTTGACATTTGAAGCCCGATCATTTTCTTATGGGTGGAGTGGCTTGCTCTGTGCAAACAGCATGTTTAGCAGCATCCCTGGCCTCCACCCACTAGAGGCCAGTAGCAACCCCCTCCACCCCACACAGTTATGAAAATCGGAGATGACTCCAGACCATGCCAGGCCTTGGAGGAACCGTGGTCCCCAATGGAAGACTATAGCTTTAGGTATTCAAACAGAAAACTTCCAGCATGGCTAGAATTCAGTCCACACACAGCCTGCCTGAAAGTTCTCCAGCTCCAGGTCTCAGGACCCTGCTGGCCAGGTGTAGGCAGGAGTCCAGGCTTCAGGAAAGCTGACCCTGGTTCAGAGCTCTGGGATTCTGATGATGCTCATCCAGTGAGTGGCTATGAAGAACAAGGCTTCAAGCAAAACCCTGGGGAACAGGAGTCCTTCCTGTAAGCCACACAGCAGTGGCCACTGATGCTGACCACTGGACAACTGGCATCTGACTGCCCTCTTCACCCGGTCTCTTCCAAGTGCAACCCTAATGTTTCCTTGCAACTGTCCCCATACGTAAGAGAAAATCCTTACCTGCCTGAAATGTTTTTTTAAGGTATTTCAAAGCAACCATCACTGATTTTTTTCACTCACGGAAACAATGCCACTTTGTTTCCTGGAGGTGTGGTGTATCTGTACTGCCTTCTGTTTGAGCAGATCAGCACTGACTGACTCACGGGGTCAGTTCATTAAGCTCCAAGGTCATCTGCCAAAAAGTGGTCCATGGCCCAAAACTCCCAGCTCTGGATATTCCCCCAATGCCCTGTTTGCAGTCCAAGTTTTTCTTGAAACTTCTTTCTTTTCTCGTGTCACTAGCGCAGCTCCACTTCTGCCCTAGCAGGGCATGAAATAATACCCAACCAACATCCAGGTTGCTGGGAGACCAAAATGTCCTTCAAGGTGTCAGTTCTCATGGCTCCATGGCTCTTGGGATGCAGCATGTGCAGTGTGTGTTTGTGCCCACACAAAGGCATCCCCAGTAGTCACCCTCTTTGTGCTTGTGCAACTGAGCTGAAGGGAATAATGAATTGTGCTGGACTCCAGTTAGGCCTAAGGAACGATTTCCTGACCAGAATAGTTGGTCTTCAAGGAAAGTCCATCCTAGCCTGAATATAATCCAGTGACATCTGAGGCTCCTTCTCTAATTATTAGTCTTTACGGGACTTCAGAACAGGCCAGCCAGGCAGAGGGAGGACAAGTAAACCTCAAGGCTCTTAGCAGCCCAGCTCCCACCCCAGAGCTACTGCCGAAATGATAGCCAAGCATAACACACAGAAGCAGCACTGGGCTACCTCCATGCTTGCTTCCTTTCCTCAAAGGAAATGAGGATCCAAGTGAAATCAGTGCCCCTGCTCCCACTGCCAGCAAGATCCAACACCCTTCTGGCATGTACCTCCAATTCAGTCACCTGAAACTACTCTGGACCACAGATGTTTCTATCGCAAAAATCCTCTGTGGCCCATCCACACTGTACAAATATGTTCACAGGAAGAATGAGAAAGACGAAAATTCTTTTTAAGAAGAAACCAATGAGGTGATAGTTAATAAAGAACTAGGTGTCATACTGATTAATTCCATACATAGATAACATACCCATTAATTTAGCCCAGAAATAAATTAGAGAAAGCATCAAAATGCAAAAATTAGCCCTGGCTGGTGTGGTTCAGTGGACTGAGTGCCAGCTTGTGAACCAAAGGGTTGCAGTTTTGATTCCCACTCAGGGCATATGCCTGGTGCGCAGGCCAGGTCCCTGGTTGGGGGCACGTGACAGGCAACCACACATGATGTTTCTCTCCCTCTCTTTCTCCCTCTCTCTAGAAATAAAATCTTTTTTTAAAAACTGCAAATATCAGGGTGCATGTGTGGAAATGGACCCACCTGTGGCCTATTCCCCTATGAGCTGTAATAACCATCCTAAAATCCAAATGCACACAGTCTCTGAGATCCCTGGGGGAGTGGGATGGGGGGCGGACAGGGACAGTCATCTCTGCTCACACTTCCAAATCATACTTTCACCCCTGAAGCAAAGAAATGAACTCGGTGGGATGGGGCCAACATATTTTACTTGGCGTGACTAGATTTTCTAGGATAATCCCAATTTAAAAACGTAGTCCAAATGAATGCACACACACTCACATACTCAAGTGGAACCAGAAAAGGTGCTCAAATCATCCATCTTCAACCCTTTATAAAGCTTGGAATTTGGTCATATCTTAGATTAGTTAGGAGACCAATCTTCTTTAGAGAAAAAAATCAGGATACAAAATGGGTAAAAAAAGAAAACCCAGAACATTCTACCTCACTGGTTTTCGAGTTTGCCTCTGGACCAAGAGCCATAGTCATCTAGCACAGGAAGCAGGAAGCAAACCAGGTGGGTGGCAGGGCAGAAAGGAGCCTGTGTGTCCTGGCTTAGAGACCAGAAGAACAATGACAACCAGCAGGCCTCTGCAGGTCAACTGGATATGCAAGAACAATTATAGCAAAAGAACTGAGGGGCAGTCTTAGGACTACAGCAGGTGAATGCACATGTGCTCAACTTCCACATGCACACCCAGGGCCAGCCCCCAATCTGCCCCTGCAGGTCTACAGCCTGTTCCACTTCTAATTAGGAGTGCTACTGCCAAGAACAACCCCTATTAGTCTTGGACAGAAGGACTTCCTCCCTCATTACTTAACTCTCATCCATGACCACTGAAGACGTCTCAAACCAAAGGTCTGGGTTTTAAAAGGGTCATCTTTATCAGCTGTCATAGTTCTTCAAAAATTCCAGGCTCCAAAAGAGAAGCCCAAGTGAGAGCACACAGATACTGTGCTCACAGATGATGCAAATGCAGTGCCAAAGCAGTGGCCTGGAGAAGACAGAGATGGGGAGTGGGCGGAGAGGACACTCACCATCTCATCCAGGGCGTAGCGCAGGAGTCCGTGCTCATACAGGATAAAGAACCGCCGCTGCCACTTCTGCAAAGGAACCCAGAGTGGGTATTTAGGAGGGTTCTGGCCCTAATCTTCGTGTGCTAAGTCCCTGAGTCTGCCAAACTTGTATCTAAAGAACGCTGGTTCCACAGCTTCCATTTCTGAGGCAGATAGCCAAGGTGGAAGAATGGTGATTTATTAGCCAGGATTGGGCCAGAGGAGAGGCCCCAGCCACACAGTGTGTTTCCACATTAGTTATTGAGATACAACAAGGTGCCTGGTTTATTTTAATTTGCAAGCTCCTCAGGAACAGAGATGTCTTGGTCACCTTTTTGAATTCTTTATGTACCCAGCACAGAGCTTATTATATAATATGTATCAATATTTATTTGATGAATTATCTGACATGATATGGAACAATCTGAGAATTGCAAGCACTGATTCCCTACTTCTGAAAAAATCTAGAAAACTGCTATGATAGGGTGTCTTGATGACCCACAGGGAATGGGAAAAGGTAGCCAGGCTCTAGTACTCACTGCGAAGTGAGCTAACAAAAGTCAAAACCGAGGAGCTATGAGACCAGTGGGGGCAACTCTCATGTCTAGGGAGTGTGTGACTGACAGGGTGCCCTCTCTCTGCTCTCCAACCAAAGGCCAGGCACTGGGAGCAGAATAAAAAAGACCATGAGGGTATGTGCCTTCCTCATGAGGATCTCATGACCTATTTTCACCACTTCAAAAAGCTCAACATAATTCATACCTTTACAGGCAATAAGGTCATAAGAACTATCTAAAATAGCATGCCTCTTTTCTTTGGGCCAGAATTACATCATTTATAATAATGATTTTCCCATTAGAAGCTGGGACTGGAAATTCTGTAAGACCTAAATGGGAAAAGGAGCTGCTCCCTGGTTACTGCAGGCATTGAAACACAGTCCTCTGGCCTGGGTAGCAAAAACAGGACACTCAACCCCCTTACAGAGAGGACCAGTAGAAGACTGGTTCCCTGCTGTATGTCCAGAGGAAAACTGCCTAGGAAACATTCCCAAGGCTCCAATTTGTAGCCTTTAGAGACAAAGCCTATTATAGAAGGAATCCCAAAGGACCAGATACAAGGCCTGTGGGGCACCCCCTGCCGCCCGAGAGTGTAGTGTTTGGGGTGGCAGCAGCAGAGACCAAAAGGCAGGTCAGAGGCTCTCTGGGCGCGCAAGGGACAAGAAGGGAGCAGAGTTGCAGCAATGTATGGGGTACAGGCCATGGCACCTGGAAAAGAGCATTTAGAAAAGGAAACACGTTGTTTTCATTGGAGTCAGATCCAAAGGGGATCCCTGGCAGAGGAATAAAAAAACCACTGGTCGGGAACAAGGCCCCAGCAGCCTGTGCACAGCAGGAACCCGCACTGGGCTGGAGTGCCCAGAAGAGCTGACGCAAAAGCAAAAGTTGGTTCTCAAGATCCTCATCCCTTCACAAGTGCTCATTTGCTGAGCCCCTAGCTGGGGAGGACAGAAGGAGAGGAAAGTGAAGAGGGAAAGAGGGAGCTGCAGGAAGCAGGGTCCTGGCACTGAAGGGACTGGGAGCCTAACTAACATAATTGCAAACATTTGCTGAACTGCCTTTTTGCCTTTTCCATTAACCATTTAACTACTCCATTTAACTATTTCTAGAGTCAAGCTGATCCATGAAACAAGCAGCACCATGTGAGAACTTATTTTGAAGGGAGCACTAGGCTTAACTAGGTATAACTGAGACTTTTCCTGTGGGTTCTATGAGCTTTCCAGTGGGGTTTCCTGCTGATCCTACCATTCAGCAGTCCACTTGTCAACTCCCCATCATCTCCTTCTTCCTTTCTGTCAATTCATCCTTAGGGGAGCCCCTCTCTGGTCCCTCCCACCCTAGGAGTTCACTGATTCCCTTACCCGAGACCGATGCACTGGGTTGTCAAAGTCGGTCCCATCTGGAGCCAGGAGCAGCCAGCCACCATAAATGGGTTTTGCCTGGGGGAGAAAAGGGCAGGTCATCAGTGGCCTTGGACCAGAGAGAAAGAACAGGTTTAAACAGTCAAATTAATGACAGGCACTTGCAAGAAACAGAAGTCACCTCTGCCTAGCACATTCCACATTATCTCATCCCCCAGCCACAGGCTGGGTCTCCAAGGAAGATGTGTGACAGCAAAACGCTCATGGGAGGTCTGCAGCACCTGGTACAGAGGGTGGAACACAAAACCCAGTAGGAAGATGAGAAACTGCAGAGCACAGGACCTCCTAAGGAACAGATGCCTCTCTCAGGTTCCTGATCAAGCCACCAAAATCAGAAAAAATGGCATTTTCTTCAATAAACATGGGAGTGCCAGGGTGTGCCAGGTACTAGGTATATCACATGAATGACACAGTCAAACAGTCTTATCCCGATGGTACAAAACACAGCCTGGGAGAAGAGACACTGTTTCAGTGCTCACCACTAGCACTGGCCAAAGAATCACCAAATGACTGTTTGTATGACCTTGAGCTGAAAACCCTTTGAGTTTCAATTCTCCCATTTGAAGGTGCAGGTGGATAATAAATTATATCTACACCTCATGAAACTTATGTGAGGCTGGGTGAGATAATGCAAAGGAATGTAAATGGTGTAGCCACTGTGGAAAACAGTTTGGCAGGTCCTCAAAAGGTTAAGCGTAGAATTCCATACACCCCAGAATTCCACTCTTAGCTATATATACCCAAGAAAACTTCAAGTGGGCACTCAAATAAAAACTTGGACATGAATGTTCACAGCAGCACTACAGACAATGACCAAAAGGTAAAACAACCTAATGACCGTTAATAGAGGAATGGATAAACTGTGGTACACCCATGCAATGGACTATTATTCAGCAACAAGAAGGCATAAATACTGACACATGCTACAACATGGGTGAACCTTGAAGGCTTTATGCTGAGAGAAGATGGATACAAAAGACCACACATAGTATGATTCCACTTTTATGAATAGGTAACTCCACAGAAACAGAAAGCAGACTAGTGGTTGCCAGGACATGGAAGGAACAGGAGATGGGGAGTGAACACTAACAGGTATGGGGATTCTTTTTGGGGTGATGAAAATGTTCTGGAGTAAGACAGTGGAGATGGTTGCATGACCTTGTGAATATGCTAAAAACTACTGAACTGTATACTTTAAGAGGATGAATTTTATGGTATGTAAATTATATCTAAAAAAAAAAAAACAGAAAAAAATAATGAGTACAGTGTTTGGTCTATAAGTACTTAATAAATGTTAGCTACTATTATACTTTTATATTCAAAGAGTTCTCCTCATCCAGGACCCTGGCAGTAGGAGCTCAACATGAACTGAAAGATCCAGACAGATGCTCTGGCCCTGCTTCTCTTTTCAGCCACACTCAGCTGGTGAGAAGGGGCTGGAAACGCCATAACCAGGCCTATCTGTCCACTACACTTTGATGGGCAGTAACACAAATTAAAGTCCAACCCCCACCTTACACAGAAGGACTGATCTCTGGGTGAGCCTTAGGGGTCCTCCTGTCATACCACTTCATTTAATAGCTGTGGAATCTGTAACTCAGAGAGGGAAGGTCACTTGCTAGAGCTCACACAATATGTGGATGAGACAAGAACACTCTTTTTCCTTGGCTGCTGCAGGGTCCTCAAGGACCCCAGGGGAAGCATACTGGCTTTTCCCCATGAAGGCGAACAGAGCAGGTAAGAGGGGCTGTGGACAAGGGGTATGGAGTGGGCTGAAGGGAGAAAGTGAGAGGCCAGCTTTGATGAAACATGGGAGTGGATGCTGGCAGGGAATCAGGGATAGATTAGAGGGACACAATGCAGGAGGGCCATGACCTGAGCAGGGAATAAAATTCTCCTGGGAAAGCAGAAGCGAAGAGAGTAGAGTAGAGGTCTGTTTTTCCAGCAAGCACCAGCGACGCACAGCCATCCCAAAGCAAGTGAGCATGCTCGGCCTCTCTCCTGCATCACTCGGGGATGTGCACACTTGGCAGACCCCACAAAAGCCCTCATGAAGCACTGGAGTGGGTATCCTGGGCCAGGTCAATCCCCACTATGCCTAGCATCATAAAGTCCCCCAACTATAAAACAGAGAGGTTAGACCGTGGTCACGTCTCCTCCATTTCTGTCCAGCTTTCATTATACAGCATCCTCCTAGTCTCTGGCTGTAGCACTTTGGGGTGACTTCACATTATCAGCTATTATCTACTTGACCTGTCCCTAATGGGACAGTGGGAGACCTGAGGGACTGGCACAGGTCTCCTCAGAACCGGACACTGTCTCACCCCAACCAACCATCAGTGTCATTCACTCAAAAAATGTCTACTCAGGCTTACTGTGTGCACAGCCCCATGGCCTGCCAGCACCCACCTTGCTTGGCTATGATTTCCTTCTACACATCACCCCAAAAGGTACCCCTTCCAAGAATGCAGGTTATCCTGAAAGATGGGAAGGCTGGAACAATGGAAGGCACAGGGCAAGAAACAAGTGCTCTGGGAGGAGGAGCAAGCTAGGATGTAGGTAACATTCCATCAAGAACATTTACCAAGGCAAATTCATAGTGACAAGAGGCAGGTGAGTGGTTGCTTATGGCCAAGGGACAGAAGGATTAGGGGATGATAGCTAAGAGTTACAAGGGTTCTTTTGGGATAGTGAATATGTTCTAAAATTGATTGTAGTGATGGCTGTACACCTCTGGGAATACACTGAAAATCACCAAATTGTACACTTTAATTGGGTCAATTGCAGGGTATGTGAATGTTATCTTAATAAAGCTGTTAAAATCGTTTACCAAGGCCCGTGTCAGGCAATGGGGAAGCTGAGATATACAAGAAAGAAACTGCTCCTATCTTCCCGGGTTCACAGTCCAAAAGAAATGTAAATTAATGAAGCCTCTTCCCACACCTAAGAAGAATGTATCTGGGGAGGGGCCAGAGAGTAGGTCACTTTGAAAGTTTTCAAGTGGCACTGCTTCACTCCCCCTCTCCCATCACCACATTTGGGAAAATTCATTCAAAGAGACAGGAACAAAGGTTTCAAAGGTCAATAACCTGGTCTGTTGGTTTGTAGGAAGGGTGGTGGAATGTGCCAGACACAGAGGGCAGAGGGGGAGCAAGAGGCAGCAGGCACAGGCCTGACAGAGTAGGGGCGGAGCAAGAAGCACCTGCAGGGTTGACTTGGTGCCTACAGCTGAACAAGAACCACCAGGTATCCACTGTGTAGCTCTAGGGTCACTGGGAGACAGCGAGGTACCTGCTGCCCTGCACTACCATCGAAAGTGAGCAAATGGGGGAACAGAAATGACCCTGAAGAAGGTGAGCCCCCCCACCACCACCACACAGGAGGATAGACTGGGGTAGACAGGGCTCTCTGGGCATAGGGTTAGTGGCAGGAATGCTGTGTTATGGGGACAGTGAGGAAGGAGCCAAGGTAACAGAGCAGATCAGCTCATACTGTTTCTTACAACTTCTCAGTGCCTCTTACTGAGAACATCCCGACTCTGTAACCCAGTCCAGAAGCCTGAGAAGTCAAGCACCAGGATACCCAACTCAGAGAGCTGCTTCTTCCTTAGATAATCTGCCATGCTGATCTGGCCATCTGGCCCAGGAAATACTGCAGCTTCTCCCAATATTTCTCAGACTATCTAAAATGCTGACGTCAGACCCAGTCATGTCAATAAGTCCAGAAGCAGCCAGTAGAGCCACTCTCACAAGTGGTTTTGTGAGGCAGCAGTTCCCCCTCTCGATCCTCAGCTTCTTCCCTGGGGCAAGGCCTCCAATAGGCCAGACAGCCTTCTCTTCCTGAGAACCCCATAATAACCTGAAACACAAGTTTGAAACAGGCAACCCAAGGAATGTGGCACACAGGAGTATGCTCTAGAAACTCTTAGTGGTATGCCAGCTAGTTTTTTTGTTTTCTGGCTTGTTTTTTTTGTTTGTTTATTTCTGAAGGCAGTGGTATGCAGGAGAAACAGCTCTCTGTTCAGTCAATCCTGAGGATCCAAGCTGGGCTGTTAAGGACCCAAAGGCTGGGGCTGGGTTCTGTTTCAGGCAGGCTACCCAGGTGAAAGCACAATAGCCCACCTACACCCCATGTACAAGTCACCACATGAAAGCACCCCCTGACCTGCTTCTCTTCCAATTCAGCCCAATCTTCCTTCACAGACCCAGTAACACAGAGGCTGCTCGTGGTCTGGGCAGACTCCCAACCCAAAGCCCCTCCAAATAGGGTTCCCTGAAAACTACTACTTCCTGGAAGATGGAGTAGATGTAATTTTCCCTATTGCTCCTATGTACAAATAAAACCCTGGATACTGTATATGAAACAAACCAGAGAACACTCTGCAAAGTGGAGAAAAGGCAGGCGGGATGGAGACACTTCAGGATCCAAGAAACAACAAGGAGGTGTGGGCCGTGGATTTTCTTTTTGCCTCACTGTCCCAAATGGAGGACTGGAGGAGCAGACAATCTGGGAATGCCAATAGGCACAGACAAAATATAAAAGCTTGTTCTCCTGAGCCAAAGAGCCAGGGAAGAGACAGCCTGGCAAGACAGAAAACTCTTAGACAATAACCACCCTACTCCAGCCAGACACCACAGAAAAGATGCAGCCTGACCCCTACCATGACAGCAAAGGCTAGACTCCCACCTTGCTGGCTGAGAGGAGTCCCAGCACTCCTGCCAGGGAAGGGTCAGGAGGCCAGGTAAGGAGCTAGGACTTCCATCCCCACCTTGCAGCAACAAGGCACCCTCCCTCTCCCTGTTGGGACAATGTCAGAGGAGTATATCCCGGGAGATGAACTCCCCCTCCACCCCCACAGTAACAAGGCACCTCCCACCTGAGGTGTCAATATAGGCCAAGCTGGGGGTGGGGCAGGGGTGGGAGCTGTGCTTCCACCTAAAAATAAAAAAGGCAGTAGCTCCCCTTCCCCTGCTGAAGTAGTGTCAGAAAAATCCAACTGAAAGAGAAGGGCCAAGCACAATCCAGAGTCACCTAATAAAAATGTCCATATTTCAGGTGAAAAATCAGTATCATACCAAGAACCATGAAGGTTGTAAACTGAATGAACAAAGATATTTGACACAGGCCAACACTGAGGTAGACATGTCAGAATTACCTGATGATAATTTTAAAGCTGCCATGCTAAAATGCTTCAACAAGAAATTATGGTCCAATCAAGATGGAGGTATAGGTAGACACACTTTACCTCTTCAGACAACCATAGAAAGAATTACAACTAGATCTCAAAACAAATAACACCCAGAGCCATCAGAAAATTGAGTTGTATGGAAGTCTGACAACCAAGGATTTAAAGAAGCCCCATTCAGCCCTGGCTGGTGTGGTTCAGTGGACTGAGCGCTGGCTTGAGAACCATAAAGAAGCTATATTCATCCAGATGGGTAGGAGAAGTGGAGTAGCAGAGATGGGTGGAAAGGCATGGAGACACTGTGTGACAAGGAGAGGTAGCAGCGGAGGCAAAATGGACAGTCCCAAATTCACATATGGTGGATAAAAATCTAGAGGGATAACTTGGGAGTGAGCCATCCCAGCCCCAGGCCAGACTGCACAGCCCAGGGTTCCAGGAAGATAAATCCCCATAACTTCCGGCTGTAAAAATCAGTAGGGGTTGCGGCAGCGGAAGAAACTGCTGAATTTTCAGGAGACTCCAATTCTAAGGCCCACACAGACTTAGTACATATGCAAGTCGACCCACTCTGGGACTCACCACCAGGGCAACAGCTGGAAGGGTGCCAGTTGTATACAGGGAGTGAAGTGACTTGAAACAGTAGAGGTGCTGGGAAAACCTCCCAAAGCCAGGCAGCAGCACTGTCCCTGCTCTAAGCCCTCCCTATACACAGAGCCACACAAAAGGGAAGCAAGTTGCTCTACCCTGGCAATCACCTAAGGCTCCACCCCACACAGTTTACAGGTGCCTTTTCTATAAAAGGCCACACTACAAAGACAGGGGGTCAAAGCACCTCTCCCTAATACACAGAAACAAACGCAGGGAGTCTGCCAAATTGAAGAGACAAAGAAATATGGCCCAAATGAAAGAATAGAACAAAACTGCAGAAAAAGAACTAAATGAAACAGAGATAGCTAACCTATCAGATGCAGAGTTCAAAACACTGTTGATCCAGATGCTCAAAGAACTCATTGAGGACAGCAAATGCATAAAGGAAGAAATGAAGGCTACACTAAGTGAGATAAAGAAAAATCTATAGGAACCCAACAGTGACGTGAAGGTGGCCATGACTCAAATCAACGATTTGGAACATAAGGAATAAACAAACATTCAACCAGAATAGCAAGATGAAAAAAGCATTAAAAAAACCAAGGAGAGTATAAGGACCCCCTCAGACATCTCAAAATGTACCAACATCTGAATCACAGAGACACCAGAAAGAGAAGAGGAAGAGCAAGAAATTGAAAGCTTATTTGAAAAAATAATAAAAGAAAACTTCTCTAATTTGGTGAAGGATACAGACATACAAGTCCAGGAAGCACGGAGTGCCAAACAAGTTGGACCCAAAGAGGACCACACCAAGACACATCATAATTAAAATGCCAAAGGTTAAAGATAAACAGAGAATCTTAAAAGCAGCAAGAGAAAAGCAGAGTTACCTACAAAGGAGTTCCCTTTAGACTATTAGCCAATTTCTCAAAAGAAACCTTGCAGACAAGAAGGGGCTGGCAAGAAGTATTCAAAGTGATGAACAGCAAGGACCTACAACCTAGATTACTCTATCCAGCAAAGTTATCATTTAGAATGGAAGGGCAGATAAAGTGCTTCCCAGACAAGGTAAAGCTAAAGGAGTTCATCGTCACCTGGCCAGTAATCCGTAACATGTTAAAGGGACCCATTTAAGAAAAAGAACAACATCAAAACTATGAACATTAAAATGGCAACAAATTCACAACTATCAACAACTGAATCTAAAAAAACAAACAAACTGAGAAACAACTAGAACAGGAACAGAATCATAGATATGGAGTCATTTGGAGGGTTATCAGCTGGGAGGGGGGAAGTGGAGAATGGGGGTAAAAGGTGCAGAGATTAAGAAGCATAATTGGCCCTGGCTGGTGTGGCTCAGTGGATTGAGTGCAGGCCTGCAAAGCAAAGGGTCGCCAGTTCAATTCCCAGTCAGGGCACATGCCTGGGTTGTGTGCCAGGTCTGATGTTTCTCTCCCTCTCCATTCCCCACTCTTTAAATAAATAAAATCTTTTTTAAAAAATTAATTTTAAAAAATTCCCCCAAAATAAATCTCAGGCCCAAAGGGTTTTATTAGAGAACTCTCCCAAATGTTTAAAGAATTAATACCAATTCTACAGTCTTTCCCAGAAAATAGAAGAAGAAAAAACACTTTCCAAGTCATTTTATGAAGCTACTATTA
>VMDR010017670.1:0-19873 GCA_007922815.1 Macrotus californicus
GGGAGAGAAACATCAATGTGTGGTTGCCTCTCACGTGGCCCCCACTGGGGACTTGGCCCGCAGCCCAGGCATGTTCCCTGACTGGGAATTGAACTGACAACCTCTTAGTTCACAGACTGACACTCAATCCACTGAGCTACACCAGCCAGGGTTTCAATAATAATTTTATTCTTAAAATTATGTCATAATAGAAAAACATGGTTACATCTCATGTTAAAACACAGGTTAAAATACTAGCTCTTTTAAATCTAAATAGGAAGAATTGGAACATTTTTTGAGCTTTAGTTTCTTCAACAGCAAAATAGAGGTAGATAGATGTATAGATAGATAGGCCCAGAAGAAGGGATAACTGGTAAAAGAAGAGAATTCAGAGTTAATTAATCCTTCTTGTGTTTTGCCTCCTTTTTCTTGCCTGGGGCAGGGGATTTAATAGAGAGAGAGGGAGGGAGGGAAAGAAGAAGAAGGGAAAGAGAAGGGAGTCAGGGAGGGACAGAGAGAAAGACCTACTGGAAACCCATCAGAACATTCACCAAATAACCAACCAAGAGATGCATCAAAACTCTTCATGTGCAAAAGCAACAATTGTGACCTTAAAATTTTCATAGTCATTGCGGTTATTTATAAGAGCAGCTTATTAAAGTTGTTAATACTGAGTGTGGTTGCACCTGTTATAATTAGCAACAACAGGCATGTTTACAAAAATAGGTATGTAGGGAATAGTCATGAGAATCTTTTCACTACTATGATTCAGTTTTGACTGAATTATGTTTTCTGCTTTATGTTTATGAAACAAACAAGCCTAGCTTCTAAGGCTTTTAGTCCGATACTTAGTCATTCATTTATCACGGTTAGCTCCAAGATGTGTTCTGAGAACCTTGATCTAACTTGAGCTTGGCCAGTGAGTGGTTCAAAGCTAACTTTGCAGATTTCTAAGCACATGTTGCTTAGTTCCCTTATCATTCAGTGTTTGCATTTTATCCAATATTACTCTTTACTGAGCATGCATTTACATCTTTGCCAATGAATGTAGTCTGCGAGAATATAAGAAACTTTTAAATTCTATCTTGTGTAACTTCAGATCTAGAAACGTCAACAGAGTTCCTCTTAAGGTATAGAAGATTGTTTTCATGAGAGTTATTTTCCCATGCTTGTAAATTAAGTACCTCCTCAAAGACATGATCAACCAAGGATTCCTTTCTGCACTTACTCATTCTTTTTTTGTTCTTCACAGTAATTCAGAGTCTGAATCTCATCCTAATTACCCAAAATCTTGGCCATGCTAATATTTTCTGTCTGGTAAGTTACGTTCATCAGAGTCAAATGAATTTGAAAGCCCTTCTAAATGACCTCTGGAAGAAAACAGCTCCTGGCAATTAAAAACGAATAATTTGTAATCATCATATATTGGTCATAATATTTATAAATAACCATAGAAACACATGACTAATAGGATCTACACAGTTGCTTCCAAACCTCCTCTAGCACCAGGAGTCACTTAACATTTATAATCTGAAATGCCAGGTGATGGCACATGTTACTTACATGGAGATAGAGAAACTAGACCTAATGGAGTGATTCCTTAATGGGGTTGATTTGCAAGAGCCTAGCCATATTTCCGAAGAGTCCTGGTGATTAATGTAATCTCAGTACAACATGCCCAGTTAGTTGAGAAAAGGGATTTCAGAAAGAGCAGCAACATGAAAAGTAGAATTACTTTATATCCCATCCTATCAGATGGTGGAAGCAACCCTCACACCTGGAATGGAAGCCATTCATTTGGGATTAGAATGAACACAGTCTTGTCTCAGATAGCAAATTAAACCAAGGTGCAGTGTGGGTGTCACATCACCAGACAGTTGTGGAGCCAAGAGTTGGGAGACTGGTGCTATTTGAAAAAGTCATTTCTTCCCAACTGAGTTTGACCTCTGAAGCTCATGGAGAAATGCATTGTCTATATCACTTACATAGGATGGCCTCAGAAGGCTGGAAATAAGGACAGTCTGCCACTGAAATATAATGAATGCAAGTCGGCTTCCATGATCAGAAGCATTAAACCTTGTGTCTATTTTGATGCCCTGACAAGATCTCACCTGTCCCAATGTCTATTTATACAGCGCAAATGTCTACATCCTGGGTTCTAATATAAAAGTATTGGAGACATGGCATCGAACACATAAGTTGGTCCTGACTGAACTATGAGAATGGCTGGTATAAGTCAGTTGTCTCAATAATTGGCCTTAGGGAAAACAGTATAAGCATTTGTTAGTAAAGTTTTAAGAATTTATTTTACTTCAGTCTAAATATTAGTTTGGAAATACCTATTTATGAATAAAATCTCAAACTAGAATTCTGTATTGTTTTCTTATTTCAATCTTTTACAATAATGAAGTTTTATGTGAGGTTTACAAAATCACTTAGCCTTAGATAAAACCTCTATATTCCAGGCCATTGTCAATTAAAACTGAGACACTATATATGTTTCTTGAGGGTAGGTTTTCTGAATTTGATTTTTTTGGCTTGATGTTATACTGAAAGGCACTGAATAAAATATTAAACAAAATGAACCCAAAATAAATCCTTGCTTTAAGAACGACTTCCCTGTTTCTTTGTTTCTCATTTGCCACATTTAAGGACTATAACTTGGCGATTAAAGTTAACATTGCTTTTTGCTTTAGGGTCCTTCAAAGTCAGGGGTGAAAGCTACAAGGCCCTTGTGTGTGTGTATTGGTATTCATGTTTATTTTATGGAAACTTTGAGAGGAAGTTGTAGACATGATTTTCCCTTAACTCTAATCATTTCATTGTGTGTTTTCTAAACACAAGGACATTCTCTGATACAAGCACAGTACAGTGGTCAAAATCTGGGAAATCAACATATGTGCACAGTATTATCTAATCTACAGACCACTTCGGATTTTGCCAGTTGTCCCCAATGTTATTTTTCTGGCCCAGGATCAAAGTCCACTTCTTCACTGTCCTGTCCTTCTGGTGATAGTTCATTTGGAATTATTTCAAGTCATGCCTGGTCATGCATGGCCCCAACATCCCTGGAGAGTATGGGACAGTCACCCTGCAGTGTCCTCTTAATTTAGGCATGTGGTCTCCTCATAATCAGACTCCTTTCAGTAATCTGCAGAAATAATGGCAAGTCTCTCTCAGCACATCACTGAAAAACAGGTTTTGAAATAAAAATCTACAAGTATCAGGCTGTATGACCTGGGAAAAATTATATAACTTTTCTGAACTTCCATTTCTTATCTATAAAATAGGAATATTAATATGAACTTCACACTGTTGCTAGAAAATTATATAATAAGGTGAATTACTCAGTGGAAAGTCTGGCATATATGAATTGCTTAGCAAATATTAGCAGTTATTGTGTCTAGGTTAAAAGATGAACATAAGTAGGCCTTCAGAAATTATGGTAATTGATATCCACATTCCCTGCTTACCAAGAAAGCAGTAGAATCCTTGTGATTTGTTATTAGATTTGGCAAAACATTTAGGAGAAGAGGTGGCTGCAATTAATGTTTCACATAATGTTTCACTAATGGAATCATTTAGTTCAGCAAATTGATACTGACCATGATAACCCAAGGAAACTTGGGCTTCAAGTCAGAATCCAGCAATGCAGTTAATGGAAAATTTGTTTCCTCTCCAGCGTCAGTAAGCCCAGTTTAGGTGAGAAGAAGGTGGGAGGATTTTGGAGGTCTATTTGAGGAACCAGCTGAAAGACAAGAAATACACCAGCAACCACATTTGTCTCATTCAGTGGAAATCAATCAATCAATCAATCAATTAATTAGAATTGTCTCCTGTTTGTTGTTGCTCATTTAAAAAGATACTGTTTTTTAGAGCAGTTTTAGATTCACAGAAAAAATGAGCAGATGGTGCAGAGATTTCCCATATATCCTCTGCTCCTCTATATGCACAGCTTCCACCAACATCAGAACCCTCTACAGGACTCCTATCTTTGCCACAATTGCTGAATCTCCATTGACACATCAGTATCACCGAAGTCCAGAGTTTATGTTAGGGCTCACTCTTAGTGTGATATATCCTATGGGCTTTGACAAATGCATAATGACATGTGTCTACCATTCTAGTATCATACAGAGTAGTTTCACTGCCCTAAAAGTCATCTCTGCTCTATGTATTCATCTCTTCCTTCTCTATCACCTGGCAACCACTACCCCTTTTACAGTCTCCATAATTCACTTCTTCACAATCATACAGTGTGCAGCCTTTTCAGATTGGCTTCTTGCACATAGTAATATGTATTTAGAGTTCCTCTATGTCTTTTCATGGTTTGATAGTTCATTTTCTTTTTTAGCTCTGCATTGTCTGGGTGTACCAGAGTTTATCTATTTACCTGCTGAAGAGCACCTCCATTGCTTTCATGTTTTGGAAATTATGAATAAAGCTGCTATAACTATCCATGAGCAAGTTTTTGTCTGGATACAAGTTTTTAACTCATTTGGGCCAATACCAAGGACTTCCTTGCCTAACTGAATGTTAAGAGTGTATTAGGTTTTGTAAGAAACTGCTAAATTGTCTTCAAACTGGCTGCCATTTTGCATTCTTGCCAGCAATGAATGAGAGCTCCTGTTGCTCCATATGCTCCCCAGTATTTGGTGTTGTCAGTGCGTTGGATTTTGGCTATTCTAGTAGATATTTTGCCCGTTTAAAAATATCATTGTTAGTGTTATTATTGTTGAGTTTTAAGTGTTCTTTGTACATCTTAGATAATAGTACTTTGTCAGATGTATCTTTTGCAATTATTTCCCCCCAGTCTATGGCTTGTCTATTCATTTTCTTGATAGTGTCTTTAGCAAAGTAGAAATTTTTAGTTTTAATGAAGTCCAGATTATCAATTCTTTCTTTTATAAATTGTTCCTTTGGTGTTATATCTAAAGGACATACCATGCCCAAGGACGTCTAGGTTTTCTCCTATGCTATTGTCTAGGTATTTATAGTTCTGCATTTTACATTAAAGTCTATAATCCTTTTTGAGGTTTTTTTTTTTGTGATAGGTTAAGGTCTGTGTCTAGATTCATTATTTTTCTTTCTGTACATGGATGTCCACTTGTTCCATCACCATTTGTTGAAAAGCCAACCATTTCTGCATTGTGTTATCTTTACTCCTTTGTCAATGATTTAGTTGACTATATTTATATGGATCTATTTCTGGGCTCTCTATTTTGTTCCTTTAATCTACCTGTGTATTCTTTTGCCAATACCACTCTGTCTTGAATACTGTAGCTTTCCAGTGATTCTCGAAGTTGAGTAGTTTTAATCCTCTGACATTGTTCTTTACCTTCCATATTATGTTGGCTATTCTAGGCCTCTTGCTTCCCTATATTAAATTTAGATTTAGTTGGTTGATGTCCACAAAATAACGTGGTAAGATTTTGATGGGATTGCATTGAATCTGTAGACCACATCGGGAAGAACTGACATCTTGACAAATCTACTGTTCCTATCCATGAACGTGGAATATTTCTCTATTTAGCTTCTTTTGTTGTTTTTCATCAGACTTTTATAGTCTAATCATATAAATATTGTAAATGAATATTGATCCATAATAAAATTTGAATTAAAATGATTCTTTTCACCAGTATGTTTTGTTTTCTCTGCACCAATGAATCATCTTGAATAGAAGCAGAGTTGTTCTGCTTCTGCCAACTTTTACTGAGATAATCCTACACAGCAAGATATATTCAGAAATATAAAGATTGGGAATGCAATAACATATGTAGTTGTTGATTCAGAATGAATTTTTTAAAGTAAGAAAAATATAAGTGAAATGAGCCAGGAGGTGAAAGAGAAATACCATATGATCTCACCTCTAAGTGGAACCTAATCAACAAAACAAACAAGCAGGCAAAATACAATCAGAGACACTGAAATAAAGAATAATCTGACAGTGACCAGAGAGGAGGGGAGAGAGGGTTAGTAGGGGATAATGGAGGGGCATCAAGGAACATGTATGAAGGACACATGGACAAAGCCAAATGGGGTGGGTTTGAGGGTGAGAGGTGGGGATGGGGGAGGTGGGGGGATGTGGTGGAGTGAAAATGGAGACAATTGTACTTGGACAACAATAAAAAATAAATAAATAAATAAGAAAAAATATGATACAAATATATGGGTTAAGTAAAATAATTCGGGTTGCAGGTGACAGAAACCCAACCAAACCATTTAGGCCATGGAAATACATGTGGAGAATGTTTGGTCTCACATAACTTTTGGAAGGGCATAGAAACACATGGTTGCCAAGAGCAACTAGAACTGGTCACAGACTGTTATCAGAATATTCTTCCCCAGACTTTTGCCTCTGCTCCCTTCCTGCATCTTAACTTTCATTTCTCTTACTGTGAACCACCTACGTGGCAGTTCAAACCTTGGATAGCCTCTCAAGGTGCATGTTAAAGGTTGGCAACCAAGGAGAGACTTCTCCTCATCTCTTTGTGTCCAGATAGGAAATTCTAAGTTAAGGACTCTTGATTGGACCACGTGATGTCACACATTTAACTTTAGGCTAATCAACTCTGCCTTGAGGTATAGTTTACAATTGAAAGACTGAATTCCATGACTGAAAAAAAATGGAGAAAATATTCCCTAGTGTGTTATTTCCAGAAGAAAGGATGTTTCCTGAGTAGAAAAGAAAAAAACAATAGATAAATTCAGAGGATTTAAAAAAAACAATCAAATAATCTCCAGCCTGGTAAAAATTTATCATATCAATGTATATTCAAAAGTCCTTGATTTGATTTTAGGTCAGAATTTCTCAAAATATGGCTCATGGACCATCTACATCTGAATTACTAGAAACCTTGTTATGAAGGATTGATCCCTTGCCTCCATCCCATACCTAAAAAATCCAGAATTTCTATGACAGAGTCCAAGAATGAGCATATTGTATCAGTTCTGATAACTAGAAAGCCCTATTAAGTTTGGAGACACCAGTTTAAGTATTCCCATGCATAAGTTTTTGTGAGAGGGAAAGGAAACAAGTTGACAAGAAGTTCAGCTACCTGGACATGAAGCCAGGATGAAAGGATTCCCTGGGTCTTCACAGACAGGACATGCCATTATGCTTCTGTGTTTCCTGGTCCCTCCGTGGATCTGATTAGCTTTTCTCTGTTCAGATCTTCCTTTTCTCATGACTCAGTGTACATTTAGTGACCAAGACTTCTCTGTTCCACCTCAGCAGTCTTTCTCTAGTCTATTCTCTTCTCTGTTCCCACTGGTGTTTTCAGTTCAGTCTCCAGTTACCTCCCATTTTCTATTTGGATTATTAGAATGCAATCCACAGACCTGTATCTAAAACCCTTGGGCCCAGATATATTTCAAAATTATTTTATATTTTATAAATATAATTCATATGTTATATATTTTAATGGGGTTTGAATCAATACTCAAACATATTCAAACACATTAATATTTCTGCAGTGAAACTAAGTTGGGTAAATATAAAAAGTATCCTATCAGTTCAGGTTTGCTTTTGTCATGAAAAAGTTTTCAAAACCTTTGGAATTTAGGAATTACAGATAAGATATTGTTTTGTAACTAGCTTTATTTTCTGCCCCCAATTCCTCTATTTTAAAAAGCTCTTACATACTTATTTGTTTTCCACTTGGAAAACCTGCTAGGCATTCCAAGAGATGCAAAGTGGAGAAAAGCAAAATGCCTGCCTTTAAAGATGCTCATTTTTCTGCCTGGCTGGGTGGCTCAGTTGGTTGGAGCATCACCCTATGAACGAAAAGGCTGTGGGTTCCATTCTCTGTCATACCTAGGGGTTCCATCCCTGGTCAGGTTGCATACAGGAAGCAACCAGTAGATGTTTCTCTCTAACATTGAGATTTCTCTCTCCCTCTCTCTCTCCACCCCTTTTCCCTTTGTCTCTAAAATCAGTGAACATATCCTTGGGTAAGGATTGAAAAAAAAGATGCTCATTGCTCTTAGGAAAAAATAAGCATGAAGAGAAATACCATAGGGACAAAATAAAGAAGGGTATAGAGGGGTGAGGTCAACACACTGTAGGCTGAGTAAAAGTCTGCCAAGCATCAGGGTTCAATTTGGAGAGCTGTTATGGTGTGGAGGGACCACTGACATATCCTTCTCAGCATCTGTTGTTCCAATGTCCTACACAGATCTGAGAGGCAGGATGTTGAGGTAGTTCCTTTAAAAATCCTATACCACCTATATGGATGATGGGTAGATTTTCTTACAAAAGTTTAACATTCCTGATATCACTAATCTTTCTCTTTTCTTATTACTTCTTATATTAGTGGTATTCATTATTTATTGTATGACCAACAACAGATCTTCAGTGTCATGAGAAAATTTGGGTGTTGGCTGTGTGGCTGTGCTGAACTGGGCTGGACTTTTGTGGCTGAGGATGCCTGGTTGTCAGCTGACCTAGACTGCATGGCTAGGGCAGCCATGGCAACTGGAGCCCCTGAACTCCCTTTCAAATGCCTTCTTCCTCCAACAAATTACCTCAAGGCATTTTCTCATGGCAGTGACCAAGGCTAAGAAAGCAAACTCTGATGAGTAAGGGCATTTAAAGTTTCCGTTTGTATCACATATGCTAATATCCTATTGGCCTAAGCAAATCACTTGACCGAACCATAGTCAAGAGACAGAGAAAGTCACATCCAGCAAGTGGAGAGCTCAGCATGGTTACCTGGCAAAGGGTATGCACACAAAGAGGGGTGAAGAATTAAGATAACTTTTCTAATCTTCAACACTCCTCCAGATTTCCTGTTTTAACCTTTATGAAACAGTGTGACACTGTCACTTTTTTTTACAATTTACTTCAAAAAACCTCTGTTCTGGTAATCTTGAATTATTTTTTATTCCTGTACACACACTATGATGGTCACTGATGTTCTTTTTATTTAGAATACTCTTTCCCTCCTTCAGTGAATCCTTTAAAGTCTGGCTGAAGTATGTGTGAGGCTTTCCCTTTGCGTGTGATAGATCTGTGTGTGCAGTGCCCTAGGCTAAACAACAAATAAAAGAGAGAGTCAGTGTCTGTTACATCTCAGTATACCCAGCTATGCTTTGGATAAATAGAATCTTGAAATACCATGGCTAATTTTATGAATAAAAGACCCTGCCAAGAAGTTCAACGTTGAGAAGGAAGGTAGTAAAAATGTGAACTGAATGGGACACATTTGTTGCTTGTTTTATAAGATTTAAAAAAAGAAGACCAGTAAATCATTAGAGAACACATTTGAATCTTTACTTGGGGCTTGGATCATAACTCATGTAGGGATAGGTGTAACAGTGGGAATATCATACATTCTGAATTCACTGCAACCTGCATTCAGATCCTCCTATTTTCACTTTATTATTTGTGTAAACTTAGGCAGGTTATGGACTTTGTAAGGATTTCATTTTCCTCATCTCCTCATAATGTATTATAAAAATTAAACAAGGTGTATAAATTATATAAGGCAACTGGTATATCATTTGCATTCAGAAATGTTAATTTAAAATTCCTTTACTTCTTTCAAAGGAAAGGAAGCAAGATAATACAAAACAACTTATAATGTAATTGTTCCTTGAGAAATTTGATGTAGTCTGTATTATTCATTTCTGAAGTGGTTTCCTATTCTATCATTCCTCAATAAAAGACCACAGGTGTGCCTGTGGCACACACACAGGGAGAAGTGAGCCATCTCAACCCCTGACTCCAGTGATTTGTGAAAATGCTGGTCAGCTCATGTGACATCCTCTGTCTGCTGTGTCTGTCTCATAACCCAGATGGTTGGCAAAACACACGCTGCAAAGTCTCTGCAAAGCTTTCTGTGACATCTGGAGATATGCTGATGTTTGATGTCCTGATCCAATCCATCAAAGACTGTGGAGAAAACCACGTGTCTGTGCTATTGTCTGTACAGAATTCAGATACGCAGCACTTGGGCCAAAATAATTTGGCAGATCCAGGAGCAAGAAAGAAGAAAAATGATGGTGGCTCCAAAGTGACCCTAAACCCACCTTGTACCTTGTTCTGACATTGCTCTGCTACCCAGAGGCTTGCTGCTAGTCTTCTGGAGACTGAAAACAATCCTCCAATGGCTCTATGAAGGTGATTTATGTGCAGTAAAGAAATATCACAATACCAGTTCTGTGGTCAAAGAGAAGCGAATTGTTAACCTCAGTACTTTGGGTTTGGTTTGTCAATTATGTAAAGAAGCTCCCAACAGTGTACTTGCCCCTCGAATATTAAACACCTGGCAATCTGCCACATCCTGTGGAGCTGAGATCTTGCTTTTGATTTGAAAAACAGCATCATAGTTGGGTTTCCACTTAAGTGACTTTCAGCTGCTTTTGAATTGCCTGAAGTTGAATAAAAATATGTTTTACCAGGTGTTTCCAAGCAAGGTTGCTCAGAAATCTGCCAGAGGAGTTGGGAACTGATTTGTTAATGTGTATAATCATGACTGGGCTCACCAATCTCTAAAAACAAATAATAAAGATAGAGCGACATAGTAAATCTGTAATAAACCAATTCTTCATATTTTTATTATCCAAGGCTTGAGAGAAACAAAGACATATTCATTTTATTAAATCATACCAAGTAATGGAAAACCAGGAAGCAAGTACTTATTATTCTAGGAGAACTCTTACTTTATGCTAGAATAAAAGTAATAAGAGGCAACTTTTTGCATGGATTCTTGTATGAGGCAGCTTGATAAAGTGGAAGACATTGAGGGGAGACTTGACTCCTACTCCTCTGAGGTGCAGACACCTACAACATCCCATTAATTAGGGATGTTCTCATGATGGACACTTGTGGAAATGAGGGAAGAGAAGCAGGATTGGTCAGAGGGAGAATGCAGTTCCAACAAAGGGTATGCTGGGGCTAAGACTGCCCCCTAGAGTTGACACAGGTAGGATGAGGGTCTGTATTTCTATAATTCCCTTTGGGTCCTCTGTGGATGTAGGCTGCCCTGCAAGGAAGCACAGTCTTGGACAAAGCAGTTTCTTCAGCGGAGCGCGGAGGTCATCTTCTCACAGCAGTCCCGGCAAACAGAGGGCTAAGTCCTTCATCCCTGAAGGCGAGTTTGGATGGCACAGGGTCTGCCCCACTACCTCACTGCTGTTTTAAATACCACTTCTAATCCGTAATCCCTTCTGCCAACTCCTATCTCAAAGCATTACATAAGGATCAAAAGTGCTAGATTTATAGATAGGTTTGCTTTTCTTTTTTACATAATGATTGTGATTCAAACTATTACTTGCTATTAATTGAATACTCATTCAAGGGAACACTTTGGTAAACAAAACAAAGTTCCTGTCCTCATGTAGTTTACAAAATCATCCGTGACTAATCCAGCCAAGCGCAATTACTATTCTTGGCTTCCTAGGGGTTGTCACTTGTTCAGTACAATTTAGTAGTAAACCGATGACCACCAAAATAGTTCCTTAAATACCATCCCTCCCTTTATGTCTTCTGTCTTTTTTGTGTGTGTGTCAAGGGGATTTGTGTGTGAAAGCCCACCTTCAAATTTCAGGAATTTATAAGACAGCTTTAGGTTTCACTCCCTGCTTGTGCAAGGCCTCGAGGTCAGCTGCAGGTAAATGACTGAGGTGTTGTACCTTCCCAGGTTTTCCTGGGCGCACACATAGTCTTGTGCATAGGAGAGGTCTTTAAGATCCCCAGAAATACTATGTTGGAGCTTTTTAAAGTTCCTTCTGTTTCTATAGTTTTCTAGGACTTCCTTTTAAAATTTTGTCTGGGATCTGGCTTTTTCCTAACTCAAATCACAGTCTTAGGATCTGCAGTGTTCTTGGACCATTGCTATTGTTCACATTAAAATCCCTTGGGGATAGGGCTTTTATTTTTGCCCAGAAGAGCTCTGACAAGTCAAAGGGCAACACAAACTTGGAAATGCAGATTTTTAAGGAAGCTACCAGTTTGGACTAAATATTGATTGTGTTCTGAGCGTGAGGCTTTCAGAGATACCAATCTTTAACTTTAGCTGTGGGGCTGCTCGCTTTTCGCTGCTACTTCGTCACATTGACATCGAGCTGGTGAGAGTGAGCACAGCTGGAGTAGCCTCAAGTTAAATGCCACAGAATCTACTGTCTTAATAAGATATATCCGTCATTTCTCTTGGACAAGCATTTTTTTTCAGTTTGTTCAGTAGTTTTGATTAATTCCATGACTTCTAAAATTATTGATTTTAGTTGTTTTACCAGTATTTTCATTGTTTTGGTAGGAGAATATGTTCTAGGACATCCTCACACCCCCGTATTATAAGCCTGTCTTTTTCTGTGTTCTTATACTTCAGGATGGTGTGCATTGGTATGCCATTTTTATTTAATTGTCCTTTATTATCCTGAGCTTTTCCAATTAAGAAATGCTTGGCTATTACTTTTGGTAATATTTCTCATATGATTTTTTAATGAATACCATTCCCTCTTTCTCCCTTTTTCTCCATCTAAAATGCCTACTTCCCATATTAATTTTCCAAATGTCTTGTTATTTCTCTCATATTTTTCTCGGAACTTTTTTCTACTTTCTGGATGTTTCTTTGATATTAGCTTCTTAATTTTTGAACTTTTAATTTTGATGATAATATTTTTAATTTGTAAAAATTATTTATTCTCCATTATTTAAAAACATATTATTCTTATTTTGTAAGTATAATAATTTCTTACTTTTCATTGTTGCATTTCAGTTAGCATTTTTTATGAAGTTTTGATTGATGTTTGCCACAGGTTCTATTTTTTCCCTGCTCATTTTCATCTCTCTCTCTCTGTTTTTTTTTTTTGTGTGTGTGAGTGTTGGGAGCTTATTACAGTGCCTGGTGGTCCTTGGTTATCTATTTCATATCAAGAGGAGACACTAAAACTTATTGGTGGCAATATGTATTTTGATGAGGCTTTTGAGTGGAGTTTACATTAGAGTGATTATTTGAGTTGTAAGCAGACATTTAATCCGGACACTCACATGCTAGTATGCAAGAAGTGTTTGTTTTTTTTTTAATTGGGCCACTTAGTTCCTTCAGAGAAGAAAGTTTTTATCACTTGTATGGGAGCTGGAAGTCTGGTCTTTGGCATTCTGTATATAGACTTGTGGTTAATAAACTCCTTTTATTTTTAAGTCCCTCAGCCTGCCTTTTCTGTCTGTTTTAACCGTCATATTTGGTGCCTCTGAGTGCCATGCTTCCACGATCAAGAGTGGAAATCATCCCCACCGTATCCCCTGTCTTTTTTTGCAGTGATCACAGGCTGCATTTTTTTGTACCTCTGCTAACTCAGTTACCATCTTTCATCTGCCCTCTGTCTTCCAAATGTGTTTGAAATCTTTTGTCTGCTGATAAGGACTCTATCTTTTCTATGCTCTTTGTCTTTGCTTTATAGCCTTTTGTACCCTACTGTTATTTTGGTGGGGGTTTAAAAGAAGTCCAACTAAAATGAAGAGGAAATTATCTTTAAAAATTATTTGATATGCATGTATCTGCTTTACCACCTAGAATAAGACACAGAATATTTTAGCATTGCAGAAAGCTTTTTTTATGCCACTTCCAAGTCAATACTCCCCTCAAAGGCAACTCTTCTGAATTTAATGGCTATTAATTAGTTTTGCTTATTCTTGAACTTCATATAAATAGATCCATACAATATGACCTCAACATTGCATCTGTGAGATACATCATGTTGTTATGTGATAGACTAATTTTTTATTGTTGTATAGTGCTTTATTGTATAAATATTCTATCATATATTTATCATCTGATTGTTGATTAACATTTGGGTTCTTTTTAGCTTTTTCTACTATGAATAAAGCCAATGGTGTGAACATTCACTTACAAGTCCTTTAAAAATTATTTTTAAGGGCATTGGTGTATATATATAGCCAGTTAGCAAAAATCAAAATCCCAAAGAAGGAGAAATGGATTTAATGCAGTGACTGTCACATGAGGGAATTAAATTGAAGTCCCTCAGGTGTTATGGAGGCCAGAAATTTGGGGGCTTTTCCAAAAATTGTAAGAAAGTTATCTCCTTAGGAATGAGAAAAGCATTATTAACTAGATAATTTTTGGGAGCATTATCATTCTGCTAATCAAGGTGAGTTTGCACAATTCTCTTTTCATGATGCTAGGCTGCTCAAATTTTCAAGGAAAGTGTGTGAAACAAACCAGATACTTCATGAAATTGATTGCAATCTGTGCTATTTTACAAAGGTTACAATTTCACCTAAGTACCACATAAGTGGTTTGTTTAAACATCTCAGTTATATTTTATGAGTTGGATTTCTTCTATAATTGGGAGGGAAATGAAGGAAATGAAGCCATTAAGACTTGCTCTTTGGCACTGTCACTAGTATTTCCATTAGTTTGTCAAATTAAAGATTATATAATGCTATTCAAAACGGCTGTTTGTATTAAACCAGTTTCTCTAAAATGTGAACAAATGAGCTTTATTTCTTCTGCTAAAAATTGTCAGATTAACATATTCCTGTAAGACATTGGTTCTCAAGGTGTGGTCCCTGTACTTAAAAGCATCAGCTTCAAGGTCACTTGGGAACTTGCTGGAAATGCAAATTCTTGGGCTCCACCCCAACCCACTTAATCAGAAACTCTAGGGTTGAGGTCCAGCAATCTGTATTTTAACATGTCCTCCAAGTGATTCTGACACACTCAAGTTTGAACTTAAGCACTGAAGTTTAAGACATGGATTTTTAATCCTGGATTGCATTGGAGTCATCAATGGGACTTTAGAAATCACTGATGCCTGAGCTCTACCCCCAGAATTCCTATCCAAGGTGGTATGTGTATTGGGAATTTTGAAATCCCCTTAGGTGATTTTAGTGTGTGCCCAAATGTGAGAACATTTGTTTAACAGAATCAAAAGAAATTGCATCCTTCGTTTGTTAATTGTTGGTCACTAGATAGAGTAAGAGCTGGAAGCTATCACTTGCATTTTGAGATAGGTCTTTGATACCATTCCTATTTTCATCTGAGTCCAGTTAAGGAAATTAAGTGCCTCCAGAAAGTAAGTAGACTGTTGAGTGTTAGAAGTGACTCCTTTGTTCCAGTTTAGTAGAAAACCCTTCAGTTAAGAAAATACAAGTAGCTCATTCAGTGGTATGTATGAGGAGAATATTGTAAAATGAGCTTCTTGGCTAAATGGTGAACTTTAGTCAGGAAAGGGAATCAAGTCTGAACCCTTCATAGCAATGGAATATCTGGAGGGAGTGCTATTCTGGTTTGTATTTTTACATCTTGTTTTTCAAGGTGAAACAATGCTGTAGACCCCTATTATCCTCAAATTCCTTTTTCAAACCAAGACTCAACTGGTATAATCCCTTGGCTATAAGAGTACTATTTATGTGTGGGGCATGGTGGGGATGGGGTGCTGTAGACACCCTGAAAATCAAGATGTGGAGGAAGGTCCATTCTCTGCTAATGGATTGATACTAAAGTCACAAAATGCTGAAAGTTCATACATTAGTGAAGACCTACAACTATAGTCTCTTTGAAGTAAGGTGGAAATTTGCTAAATTAAGGGCATACTTACCCTGATATCACATGTGTTATTAAAGTAAAGAAGAGGAGCTGAAACCAAAAGGGTTGTGAGCAGGTGTGATGGAAGAATTATTTGTGTAATTTACATGATCTTTATTTAAAAATGTATTCTTCTGACATCATTTTAGGACATCCCTATCATTCCCAGGAAGCACAAGCCTGATACCGCTATTGGGACAGTAATATAAATTCCCAAAACTCTAAAGGTCAAACTGCTTCTCCTTTCTCTCTCTTATTGCCTCAACCTCAGTGGTCATGGCTAACTCTGCTAAGGCTTGGCCAAGGCATTGAGTGGTGTGTGCTGATCAGGGAAATAAAATGCCATTGCCCTGCTCCATACAAAGTACCCCCGCTTTCTGTGAATGTTGGAACAGTAGTCTGGATCTTGATCAAAATGATCCAATGGCAAACACCTTGATTTCTCTGTTCTAGGTTGGGTATTGGTTAATGTTCATATGAAGACCTAAGGAGACAAGACAGTTGTCTTTATCAGTTTCCCCTCTTAGAATTTCAACCCTGAGTTATTACCTAGGTAAGGTTTATCTTTAGCCAGAGATCCTCATAGGCATTTGGTGAATGTTTATAAGTCACATATATTGAAATACAAGCAGATGGTGATTATGAGATTATTTAAGCAGGTATTGCTTGGCTGCTGCTGATTATGCTAGGTTTCAGAGGTATAATTCCTTATTCTTGAGTTGTGTAGTGAAGATAGTATAGAAATCTAGGTAGTAAGCTGATATACTGGGATTCCTTCAACTGTGGGATGACCATGAACCAGAAAAAATTTACCATAACCATAGCTAAATGCAGCTAAATTCTTATAGAACTTCATCTGGACTGACCCAGGAATTGGGCTTTCATTATACAATTTGTTCAAGCTTCCCAATGATGCTGACTTTTGGATTTTATAAGAGTCTCTCACAATAAAGATGTTCTGACTCAGGGTACACATTGATATGGTCAAATCTTAACCAGACATGCTTTCTGACAGTATCTAGAAAATGTTATTCCACAGTGACCTGAGATTGTAAATATTTGTAGGATTGCCTGAGAATGAACAAATTGGGAAGAAGATATGCTGGGTGGTAAGGCTAAATTGCTAAATTTTTGGCTGCTCTTGTGGTAAACTGGAAGCTGAGGAGGCCTGGATTTCCTTTCCATGAGTTCCCACAGCTGACCCAGGCCTTAGTTTTCATTCTGATTAAGTAGTGTATTCAAGTGGATGGTTTTGCTGCTAGCAGAAGGTATCCGAGAGGGAAACCCGAATCGATTTTCTGTCTAACTTCTCTAGACCTACTAATATGAGTGCTGTAAGACTCTGGGTGCAATTTATTCTAAGTGGGGAAAGTCATGATATTTTAACATACCATTCTCATTCTTTCCCAAGATTGTCAGCATTGAAAAATATGGATCCGGGAAAGTTTGTTTCTTTCTTCTTAGCAGCAGCAGCTGGGTGGTCCAGCCCAGACCATTTGTTAAACATTATGGGAGGCAATAGGGTAAGGATAAACATTTCTTGGCAGGAACAGGAATCAGGTAGTAGGAGCTGTTATATCCTGTGGGTAAAATTGAAATCTATATCTTTACTTAGTAGTTTGTTTGTGATGATCCCCTGAAGAAGACAAGATTCCTCTCTTAGATGATGAAGCATGACTTCTGAAAAATAAGACCTCACTTTGGGTTTTGTTTATTATTATTTTCTCCCCAAATTTTTGTCCTTTGAGATGAGGGAGGCACGTGCTCCTGGGTAGTGTAGTGTATCTTTTATTTCTTATGACAACAGAATGTGAAGTCCTGGACCCCTCAGTCACAGTTCTGGTTTCAAGTCTTTGCCCTGAGACAAAATATTAATGTCTCACCATCTCATATCCTCTCCACGAAGTGAAGGCAGTCAGTGTCTAATTAGTTTCTCAGGAATGTAATCAGATCAAGGGAATGCTTGAAGAAGTGGTAGCGGCTCTTTGAAGAAAGGTTCTATGTAAACACCAGATAATAATAGGAAGAATGATAAAAACTTTAAGCATCCAAGTATGGGCAAAAAAACAATTTAGGATGAAACCACACCTAATAGATATTAAGTGCTTTTTCCTGCACTATGTTTATCTTTGATGAATCTAATCCAGCCTAATCCTACACATGTGCAGGATCTCTCTGCATTGAACTTTGGAAGTCAGGCACGTGGGGCTAGAGAGAGTAGAGAGAATGGGGGTCAAGGGTGGCTTTTTATGTCTCCTGTGGGAGTTGGGTGGTAGCAAAGAAATCAATCACGGCCTTTGCCATTACCTAATGGTAACTAACTTAATGGGATTCTGTCCATATTAGAGACTGTTTACAATGTTGTGTTTAGTATAGCATTATAATTATTTGTGAGCATGCTCTTGTTTTCTTCTTGACTGTCAATTCCTAGATTGTAAGAAATGCATCCTCTTGTACATATAATATTAATTCCAACATCTTGTCAAATATCTGACACACAGTAACTGCTTAAGAGGATACTTACTGACAAAAAATAATGTTGGCTTTTATTTAAGCTATTGGGAGCCTCCCCTGGGACCTCCCCTAAAATCCCCACCCTTAGAAATCCTTAGGACAAAGGACCCAGCATGGCGCTCTATTGCTCTCATTTTCTCTCTCTCTCTCTCTCTCTCTCTCTGGAACACATCTACACTTTTCCTTCCCCTTTTCTTCCCTTAAGTCACATACCTTTGCTTTCTTTTTCCTAAACTCCAAGGGCCCTTCATGTCTGTAACTTGTTTCCTGAGCCCACACACCCCAGATGGTTCACTTCTGCCATGGCTCACTTCTACTTTTGTGACTTTCTAAATAAACTTTTGCTTGAAAACAACAACAATAACAAAAAGAAGAAGACCTCAACCTCTTTGTTAGGTACATTTCTAAGCAATTTTACGTGATAGCATGTGTAATTGTTACTATAGCCAAATCTTTTAATAAGATTTTCTAGTGGCCCTCTTTCACACCTGGGTGTGAGACTGATGCCTCTCAGCCTAGCACAAGGTTTTACATAGACAGTGGACTTCCATACACATCTGCCAAACTGACTAGAATGAACAGTTAATTTTGTATCTGATGAAGTAATGTCTCCTAGGGTGTTAATGACTGATTATGGCAGGTGTGTGACTTTTCCAATGGCCCTTTACATTTAGCAAAAGCTGTCTAGGCCTCCCAGGCTTAATTTCTTACTACCAGGGACCACTGTGCATGCACTTTAAGTAAAGCCTTCCAACAGAGCTCTTTAATAACACTTATTTATAACTACTCCCCGGAGTCCTACACAGCAGACTGTACCGCTCTGCTTTCCCACCCATCAAAGGGTACACAAGGACATAGCAGGTGTCTTACTTTTCCTGGCAGCCGTGTGTGCTCCACCTGTACCCCTAAGTTCCTGCATTTACAATATAAATGTTTTTAGAATTTTCTTATTGCCAGTTTCAGGATGGCATAATAAGAAGAGCTAGCCCTGTATTTGGAATTGATGGTTTTCAAAGACTCAATTTCCAAATCAAATACCTAAATTGGTACCTAATTCTTAATTACCCAATGATTCTGGAAATATCCCATGAACTCTACCAAGCAGAAACGGGAAATGAACGGAAACAGGCCATTGGCCTACCGGACGGTTACTATTTGAAGAAGTGGTTTTAAAATTTCGCTTTGGTTTTAAAGATTTGGTACTTGGAAGAGGCATGTACTTGGCACTATTCAATTTTGATGGGAAAATAATTGTAGAGTATTAATGTTTTTCAAGAGAGTTTATTTTACTGAATCCTTCATGCTTATATTTTTGTTCTCAAATCTACACAAAGTTTTCTATACTTGACAAGTATCATTTGAAGACCAGTATTTCATTTTAAGCATCTTGCATAATTGATTGGCTCCATGATTCTTATGCCTCAGGCTGATTGTGCATTGTAACCAACTGGGAGCATTTAGAAAAAATGCTGCCCCCAAAATGCTGCACTCCATGTCCTACACTCAGCGCTTCGGATCAGATTGGTCTTTGATGAGACCTAATTGTCTGTATTAAAAAAAAATCTTCCCAAGTGAGTCTGTGGGATAGCCAAGGTAGAAAATACTGAACTAAGATTTTAGAATTAATTAATTCTGTAGCCAAGATAATGGAATTTTCAGTTTACTTTTTTTTTGTAACTTTCTTTGTGAGAAAAGCCCACCTCCTTTCCTTTAACTTTTCCTCCACTGTCTTACTTTTCTATGTAAATGAAATTATCTTAAATTATTTTTGGAACAAGATGGGCATACATTTTGGATTTTTAGAGCAGAAACTAGTGAAGCATGCA